>LUCM01004093.1:0-36556 GCA_008360955.1 Fasciolopsis buskii
GAGCTAACAGACTGAAAAACCACCTACTACACTATTTGACAATGAACCGTTGCGAGTGTCGGGTGTGGTATCAATGGGGACACTATGGGTGGGCATGGGGGCAAAGCGATTGGGTTGGACAGAGGACAGGTCGAATAACAGTTGTAGAGAAATGGGGTGAGGGAGCGCCTGACGAATACCACTGCTCATGGGGAGCTCGGGTGAAAGACCGCCGTGAGCATCAACCGGGTTTCGGTTGTTCCCAAAGAGATCTGCGAAACGAAATGAATTTCTCTGCTACATCTTTCAGTGAGACCAAGCGCCACACAAATGCGTGACTGACTGAGTCGAATCCCACGCTCAGATCAAGAAAAACAGAGATCACGGGCGTACGACAGGGGCGCCTATTCTTTATTATCTGTCGCACCAGGAAGATGCTATTGATACAACTTCGGCCAGGTTGAGAACCGGATCAATTCTCTAGCGTGTTTCTTTCGGGAGTAATCGACAATCAGTGAAGAATAATGCCTGCGAGCAGTCTGGATTTGATATTCACCAAGTTAATTCCCGATTTTCAAAGCAGGATCCGTTGGTTTTCTCGGAAATTGGTAGACCGCTCATTCACATCAACTTCTAGATTTTGTTAATTCTAATGATAATTTCCCCACCTTCCTCGAAAAAGAACAAGCAATGACCACCTGATACAGCGGTTTTATCCTTTTTAAGAAAAACTATCCCCAGATGACCATTTCTGACAAACGACCGGTGTCAACTTCTATCGTCCCACCCAACAGACATCAATGAAAGGCTTGCTGTGACAGCGGACTAGCTAAATTGCTCTTAAAAATGCTCTCCTCAAAGCTCAGGACGACACTCCTTGGAGTGAGCCACTGAGCAGTGATATGCCCTGGTCACTTCACTGACACCCAATTTTCGAAGACCAGTATTCCTAATCAGTCGGTAGAGGCTAGATTACTGCTGACAGCCGCAGCCCTTTCCATTTCCATGCAATGCCCTGGTCACTAATGTTTGCAATCATTTCTCCTGGTTAGCTGACGTCTCAGGGATTGGCGCGTCTTGGTGCATGTGATACCCGGATTTACGAAAATTGAACAGAACAACTAAGGGAGAGAATATATTCATCGTTTCTTAGGCTTGTGTTAAAGCGAATGAGAAAATGCACAGATCAGCAATACAGCCTATTTGGTTGTTGAAAATTTCAGCGATGCTCTGGAACTGTGGAAAAACCCCCGCAGCCGAGAAGCAACTAAAGACAAAGCACAGTCAATTAGACCGATCATCGGCAGATCACTCACAGTTATCTTTTTTTGCGTTCACCGACGGTGAACTATCACCGACGATACGCTCACATATCAAGAACAAGCGAGCGTCACAATCCTAAAGCTTAAGGTAAAAAAGGCGTTAGCAGGTACACCTCTGGTGACGTGGTTCGAAAGTCACATTACGTAGCAAACATCCAAAAGTTGATACAACCAGCTGGAATCGAACCCGCGACCTCCAGTTTATCATGCAAACGCATTATAAATGAGCGACCGAATACAGCGCTTTCGAAAGCAGATTAAGTAAGGGAAGACGCAGTGTCAGTCATACTTTCGGAATGACAAAGCAACAAACCTGGTTTGGGTTCTTGGATTAGCCTTATCGATCGGTTTTAGTGGGTCCGTACTGGTCGAATTAAGGCTCACGGCGCTGCCTTCCGGGTGGTGAACGGGCTTTCGCGACTCGTGATGAGAATCTCAACTAAACACCCTTTCCCCATCTATAAGGTCCATAAGTACTCAAAGCTTTAGACCAAAGCAAGCTGTCTATTACAAAAGCTGAGTGCAGGCGCAGGATCCCATTAGCCTTGGTGAAGTACTTTATATCAAGAAGGTACAAAGTCTTCTAGGCAAATTGATGAGACGCCGGACTCAGTCGAGTATTTTAAGTGCGAGCTATATCTGCTTGTTGCCTAATTTGCGAAAGCGTGTAGATATTCCGGGACTGACTGGCGACCGACGTCTTAAAATTGCGAATATTCCACTGAAGTTAGGCGTTCAGCCGCCGTATCACGACGTCAGATATTGGAGGATAATTTTATACTTCCATTGGGCTTTAGTTGTGTGCCGCTCATGCTGATAGTTTCGAATAAGGATGAGACAAGAAGATGGCAGTGATTGATGTTATGTGAGTACAATGTAACTAAGTGATTGAAGCGTTGCCTAAACTGAATGGGAGGATTCATTAAGAGATTACCCGTTTCATAATGTTTATCTCTCGCTATCTGGCGCTTTTGTCATTCGTCTCGATTCTCGTTCAATCCTAGCTCGCCTAATCAAGGAAGAATGATCAAATGACCTCTGGTCGCTCAACACGACAGTTTCGTTTATTTGTCCTAGTCAAACAGTTGATATAGGTATACACAGTGTAGAGCTCGTCGAACCGTTGCCCCTCGTCTCTCGAGCAATATTCCTTTCTTTGGTGTTTGTTTTTAACATTTCCCTTGTTCGCCCTTGAAAGTATCACGAAAACTGAACCGTTTTTTCTTTTAGGGCGAAGGGGTGACTCCACACCTTGCTTCCAGTCGTTCAGGTCTTTAACCCGTGCGCTATTCACCTGAATACCGACGGGCTTGTTGAACGACCCCGTTTCCCAGACTCGATCCATCCTTACTGTTAAATGACTGATCCTAACAAAACAAAACGCCTTTGCACTTTTGAAACCAGCTCGTAGCCTCACCTCACAATACCCAGCGGCTCAGAGAAGGCATAACGACGACTTGACGTTATCATAACCCAACGACGAGGCGACTGAACCCTCAGGTCCTCCGAGGTATTACGTCTTACTCTGTCTATCTGTGAGTGATTGTGATGACCACGTTGGGTATTTTTCCTCACTGGGTTGAGCTCTATCTTTAATGTATCTGTGGTTATGTTTACAATCTGTTATGGATATCGGTTACTGGACTTCGTTATCCTACAGATTTTTGCGTCACAGGTGACGCAATATCCGTCAGCTTCACGGATCCCGGGAAGTCGTAGAACCACCAGGAATCAGTGCTGAGGTATTACCGACTAGTGGTTAGACGTAATTTAATTGACGGACTGAAACCAGGATCATGTTCTCATTGACAAATTATTTATCTTTTGAATAATTATGCTTAGCGCTTTCGATTCATTTAGATACAACCGGGTTCTGAGAGGAGAGCTGGATAATTTCAACTTTTGGAAGTTAAACACTGCTCTCTTAACATTAGTGCAATTCAAGCAAAAATGAGAAAACGTTTTTTTGAGTAAATTCGCAACTCTCTAAGTTTCAGAGACGATTCAGTTAACATACTGAAGCTGTCAATCTAGTTCAGCAGTCGTTGTCATGCACTAAAAGAGAATTCAATGACCTAATATATAAATGCGAACAGCCGGAGCCGAGTTAAGGCTTATGGTAATCGTCCCTTTGAAATCAAAGTGAGAAATGATGTCGGAGTTGCTCTACAATTGAGGTGATCATGAATGCATCCCTATCCTTAAGTGAAAATAGTGACATCGGTGTTTAGTTAAAAGGAAAAGTCCCAGACTTAGCATACGTGGACGGTGTTGTGTTTCTCAGTGTGAAGCCCAAGGTATGTTGTAAGCATTTCCCAGATTTATGAACAGCAAAGTAAATGTGTGGAATGTACTTTGCACCTTCGGATTGTAACGTGTTGTTGTAGGACTGGAGTGGCAAGAAGCTGAACCTTGGTTTTCTCAGGGGGTGTTCTGTTTAAGCAGACCTGTTTAGCTACTTTGACAGTAGTGCCTAATCAAGTGGTCGTACATCGGATGAAGTTTCATCGCGTGTAACGAAGGTTACAACGCCTCCTCCCGATTCGAAGCATCAGAAGTGTCGGCATGGCATTTGACTGTCGATCAAAAACTAAGTGTGAATAGCCGAGGTCAGATCAGTTCTTCAATAAGGCTCAGAAGCACAACCATCGTGGACAGGTGTATGAAGGCTGTTGGGGTTTGAGTCCTGGTACCTGCACATTATTACCGGCTTGCGGCCCTCGAGATCCGTAACGCGACGGTTGGTGACACGGGATGGTGCACCCTAATCAGTGACATTCTTAAATTCAAAATTCCCCAATATAGTTCTCTCTACCCATTATTTTTTCATTGAATGCTTTGACTCATGAGTGCAAATGGGAGGAACATGTCTCAGCCTCTAGGCTTGAATGCGCTGGAGTAGACCCGAACCACGGTTCAGAAAATTCGAGTAGGGTAAAAATAAATCAAGATCCTGATTGGCCAGGCGCCGTAGCGAGTCGCGTCTGCGGGTGACCGTCTGCCATGCCTGTTTCCTCAGTTTGGTCGATTATCTTTAGAGCATACGGCGCCGTAAGGTTGCAACCAAAACCAGAACACATTGGTAAAGTTTTGGGGTCAGGTCTGCCGGTTCGTTCGTTGCCCTTCCCTCCCACACACACACACACGCACGCACACCTCATGTAGTGGGTTTTAGTGACTATGGAGCATGTCATTCCAACCACGTGTTAGCCGTCATTATATATATATATATATATATATCGGTTTCGCTGAAGGTATAATTGCACACCGAACAAAGGCTAGTCGATTCAAGTGTGGAAATTCTGTCCGCCTTGGTTATATCAGATGTAATTTTTACTTTTTAAATTTTCAACTGGGACTGTTGTCGGGAAAGTGCATTCCTGGAAAGCGACAGCAGCATACACGAAGTCACTTCTTTCTAAGCTGGTTTTAACAGCACCGCCCATTAGTAACTCTGCCTTGTTAAGTGAAAGATTGATTGCACTGTTATTTAGTGAGATATTCAACTTTGACCAACCTTAAATATCTCCATTCGAATATCTCGGAGGAACCGCGGCTTGTTGATTTCTCCACGTTGCCCAGCACGCCGTGGAACCCAGTTGTTCTCACGAAGGTCCAAAAGGTCATCAATCATGAACCGAATGCGAGCCGGTAATGCCATTCCACCTGCTGTGTCTTTTATGGTGCCTTTTCCGCCATCGCCGACTGCCTTCGACCGGCCGCTTAGTCCCATTAAGGATTCGTTGACATTAGTCCCATCGGAGTTGGTAGCAGCAGCAGTTGCTCGCGACAGTATGCGCTGCAGCCGCTTGAAATATTGATCCATCAAGTTGTGGGCTTTTGGTGTATCCATATACTTCCCTGCAACTTTCATGAATAGGCAGAGGCATTCCATATCGAGTGCCAGGGACTCCTCCCTAGCTTTCCTACCTAGAAAAAGAATGGTAGTGAGCAAAGTAGAGGGGAGCAGATAACGGATTGCTTGAGAATACAAGTCCATGTGGAGAACAATTTGGTCCATGACCATCTAGACACGTTTCAATGTCCTCTGTGGCAAAAAATAATGCCTGTTAAATACCAATATCGCTTTGTGCGGCGATCTCCTCAAACGTGTTCAACTGGTGTATCGAAAGCAGAATAACCAATCAGAACAATAAAACAACGAAATGTTTCAGTGTAAAACGTAAGTGATGTTTATGTCTTGAGGCCAGTGAATCATTTCATACAAATGACAACTTACCATTAATACTTGTATTCGTCCCAACGAAGTATGCTATGAGGAGTTTAGATGTTGGGCAAGCTTATGTTTACCCTACTTCAGTTTTGGCAACCAATAATCTTTCAATAATGTGAGCCTTTGTGGCTCGATTCCTTCCTGTATCAACTTACAAAAGCACAGTTGTCCGTGTGCAATCGACTAGCACATGGACCCAACACTGAAATGCACAGCCATCCAAAACATACACCGTGGTCAAACATAAGTACAGTAAGGTCTAAATGACGATAATAAAACAAGCAGTAATTACGGTAAGCAGATAGAAAACGAGAACCTGGTTGAAAGACTTAGGACCACACAACACACATTATGAAATCATGTTACTCACTGATTCGAGGCGCACCAACAGGTTGCAGGTAATACCACAGAGAGCAGCAATCCACACACCCAAATCATGTACTCTTGCGCTAAACTCAGATGTAAGCGAGGGCAGCGACAGAGTCTAGCAAAGATCTAGATAAAGGCTTCCAAAGAGATAAATCCTATAATTTTTCTACTTTCACAAATTTTACCAGTCAGACTTGAACTATTTGCCACCACGGGTGGCGTACAAAACATACGGCTATCTTCACCGGCATCTGCGGCGGAAGGATGTATCGGGCACCCAGGATGTCAAGCCTCATCCAAAAGGGTTATGAGGTGAGCAATTAGCCACCGGTCACCAGTGGGTTACGTGATCCTCAGATCGTCCTACTGCCTTGTGGTTTGGGTCGTTTGACCAAAGGCTCGGATAGGCCCCCTAAGTCAACCCTCTACTTCGGTTTGGGCAACCGGGCACCACCAAACCATCAGAAGAATCACGGGTCTCAATGGACGGCTGTTGACGGGGACCTAGGGAATGGAGGGACTGACAAGTATGGTGTGCTCTGCACATCGTCCCTCTTTCTTTCTCTTCTTCGGCTCATTTTTCCGTCCCTCACCATGATTTCGATGGCATACAGACCTGTGCAGAAACATTTCATGTAAGGTGTGATAACTTCGACGTCATTGATCTTATACATGCATCTCCAAGTTTTTCTTTTTATTGTTAAGAAACGTGAACTTCGACGTAATCTGCTGTTCCTCATTGAAATTTTATAATGTTCCATTTTTCGAATATGGCCATATCTGGCGCTGTTTTGAGATTTACTATCTCAACTGGAGAGCTAACGATTAAATGGAACTGGCGCTGGCTTTACTTCCCTGGCGTTTTGACTTGTGTATCTTGAGTTCGAGTGTTCCTGCAGCCGGATGCTACTCTATTTCGACAGCCTCTCAATGACTGCGTTCTCCATCTGAAAATTGTTTACACCATTGTTTCAATACTAAAATAGAAGTAAGATATAAACAAGCAAGGATATTTTTGTTGCAAACTTCGTTCACGAGTACAATGACTGGCGCATGTCTCAAAACAGCTGCGACCCACTATACGGGGGGAGAGGTAACGGAGGCCGGCAATCACAGCCCTGAAACTTGGACTGTCGTGGAAGCAACTGCGGCTGTGATAGGTCTCGTGCGATAACTGGCCGGTCGACAGCAATTCGTCATCTATCAGGTTTACTGATGAATTCTGGGCTATAATTATCGTGTTAACAAATACGGTGCATGCGCATGCCATCCCTTCTCCAGAGAAATTGATATCATGTTAATGATAGAAAACTACAACTTATTATCCGCTTTAGAATATGCGAATGAGGAAGACCTAAGAAATTTGCAAACTTTTCTCGCTCGTCTAGTGAGCGACGATGTGGCTACGTTTGGTATGCATTTTGCTTTTTCAAAGTGTAAAATGAGGATAGCACAGGCCAGAAAAGCTTTTGCGAACCTGGCACTTGTGGCATCACCAAGACATTCGGCCTTCCATCAAAAGAAAAGTGCACAATGTAACCGCTGGAGGTGTTCTTTATGGTTGCGGGCCCGACTTTCGGAGTTTATGATACCCGGCGATTTTCTGCATTTGGTCAACGATGTCTCCGAAGCATTGCTCGAGTTTGACGGGAACACCGGATGAACAGTGGCAAGGTGCGTCCTCGTGGGCTGGGTGCAAACAATCGTTACCTGATCGAGGTAATTGTCGTACATCCATTTTCGGTGTCTTGGACAGGTGCGCATGGCTGCTCATTGTCCACCCCTTCATACTTTTTGCGCGCGTTGAAGAAAGACAGAAGGAGCGGCGTGGCGATTGGGTTATGATTTATGGTAGAGGTATCCAGTTCAGTCTGTACAACCCTTAAATTTTCAGCAATATGCTCTGACCCCAGTTGCTAAGTCACAGCATTCTCTTCTCGAGATGAAAACAGAATGAGGAATAGTGAAAGATCGATTACAAAATAACAGTTAAGGGAACTAAACAGAGGAAAGATTCCGAAAGCAAGAGCGCCGCTGACTGCGGTGCTGAGCCATGTTACCTACTTCCTCTAACCACGGTTTGGGGGAATCTCGTGGATCTAAACACGAAGGTATAAATGCACCTACATGGGCCAGTCCACTGGTTAAAGTTATCATACGTTTTTGCCATATCATCCATTGGCCAACTCGGACCATCTTCCGAACAACCTCACTCCCGGGACAACGTGCATCGAGACATTCGTTCTGTGGGCTTGCTAAAAACGCGACCCAGCCACTTTAAACTATTCTGCTTATTGCTTTTCTGGCGACTGAATTCTAGGACCAAGTACCTTACGCTTCACATCTGAGTTACTCATAAAATTCACCCATTGCATTCTGCTAATATTACAAAGATAACGATGTTTAGACACCGGATTAAGAGCCTGCCACCCAAAATAGGCTAGGGGTTCCAATCCTACACTGGTCGGTCGCTTCGGCAATCTGCCATCCCTCGGCTCGTTACCATACTTGACCTAACGAAACTTTATGTGGTTCTATGCCGCTCCAAGTTTCATGGTTCCGGGTCCCATTCCCCCAACACCAAGTGGATATGGAACATGCCTCATACACCACGTGTGAACCATACCATAAATAACCGAGAATCTTTGCACATCTGTTCTCAACGACTATATTCTACAGCCGTATACCAAGATCGGTCTAAGTGATGCCAAAAGATAAATCGACCGAGCCGCAGACATTTGAGAAATCTGGTAACGGCTCGATATCAAAACGAAAGCTGATGAGATTTCTCAAAGAAAAGTACTAGAGGTGTTGGGGCGAAGGTCATCATTGTTCAGCATCAAACACACGAGCAAGCCCCAGTGGCCGGTCCTTTTCTCACAGTTATATGTCGCTATTGAAAGAATCAATGTGTAAGATGAACAAGAGTTGGACTTTCGGGGTCAGAAAAAAACGCTATAGTAGAAAGTTTATTTGTGCAAATGCACTCTTTAAGTGATTGGTTCGTCAGAAAGTGATGACACGATCACTACTATTCACAGTTGGCTGTCATATCCTTAAGTGTCTCCATCCAACTGGTTGGAGCATCTTTTAGATCACAAAGATCACGAAGACGTGAGACATCTACTTTACCCAAGTGTGTTGTATATTTTCTCATTCCATCCTGATAAATGTTCCGTTGACCTCCACTTGACTTTATCCACTTCTCGGGAAAAACCAATGATGGAGCACGGTACGACAGCCGTGTGTTAGCCACATGCAACGCCTCAAGCAACGAAATTTACTAAACCCGAGCCGATTTGATAGTATTCACTGAATCGGGTTCCAATACTAGGTGCCTAACCTTCGCACTGCTCACGTGGTCACTCCATTCAATCATACCGATACTACACAGACAAGGGTGATCGAAAACCTCCAAGCGACGAACATCTTCGGTACGCAAACCCCATGTCTCGGAACTACAAAACAGAAATGAGCGCATGGCGGCATAGTGCACACAACTTTTTAACTCCAGCAAAATACCAGGTAGAGAGCCACAACTGCTTGGATGAGCGACACTTCGTGGCCGTTCACATCGCGGAGAGAGGTATGAGAACACCCATTTCTGGCGTTTTCACGATTATTGTGGAAGGAGTGGGCCCCATAACCACCAGGGCCCGCTGCACGAAGGGAGAAGCCCGCAACCATGACCCTGAAACTTGGAGTGGCATAAAACTGCATAAGGTCTCACTAGGTCAGGTTTGGAGAGGGAATCGGCAACCATGACCCAGATGCCTGAAGTAGCACGAAAATGAATTAGGTCTCGGCAGGTCATGCAGCAACGAGCTACGCAAAAAACTTGCCGCTTGTTATCTTGCGCCGGTAGTTACTGCAATCTTTATTCGCGCATAGTATCTTAGGAAGCGTAAGCGTGAGGTAAAAAAGCAAGTGACGTTAATGTCATTAAGCAGGATATATATGCATACTTCCGAAATGGAACACAGTCGCACTCGCTTTTGAGAAGGCTGCTAACTAGACCGACGGTGATCAGGTATGTTGGGCGTTTGTCTTCTGCCACCGCAAAGGGACTTCAGGTTCGAATCTCAGATTCCCCACCCACTTTGACAGCAGACAAGTTATCCCCGCCCGGATCGTTAACGCGCCTCTTCTATTAGGACCTCTAGCGATTCACGAAATTATCCACTGGCACGCGAACTCTACGTCCCTAGACCATGACTATCGGTTTCCTATCCTCGTGGAGCGGACCACAAAGGCTACAGAGTAGGGTTCTTCCATGACATGCGCAGTGCATGCGATAGAAATCCCTACCGGGGAGATTCTGGTGAAGTGTGATACGGCTGTCGTTAGTTTACTGCTATTTCAAACATTTCTGCACGTCTATTAATTACTTGCAACCATGATCTTGTAGTGGCAGCGATCTTTCGAGGAAAATTGGTTATTCTCGGTCACCGTTTACTCCGAAATTTACTTTGATGCTTGATATATATTCTGTGAGATTTGTTTGGTTGCGTTTGTTTTAGCGCACACCACATCTATACGTTTCCTGTCGTTCGACATTTTTCGAAAGTCATCATCATCATCATCAATCAACGGTGAACAGCAAGGCAAGCCTCACCGACCGCTGCCTTTTCCCCAAGGTTACATACGTCTATAAAGAGTGAATATGCAATGGAAACAGGGCGTGGATTTACACAGGTGAGAAAAGATTAGAAAGCTGCTGTAGCCAACACACGGAACACAGTCTAACTGTACAAACGCACTCTTCCAATCATTTTGATTCGATAGAAAATGACAACACGATCGCCACTGTTCGCGGTTCACTGCCATATCCTCAAATGTCTCCAGGCGCCTAGTTGACGGGTCTTTCGGACCCCAACCAACAAGACATTAGACACCTAATTTACTAAGTCCGCTGTACATTTCCTCATCCCACGTTGCCACGTCATCTGTTGGCCTCCACATGGCTTCCTCCATTCCTTAGGAGGAACCCAAAATAGGGCACAATATGGTAGACGAGTGATCGCCATATGCAACATGTGACCCAACCAGTGCAGTCTGCTAAGTTTCATACGCTGAAATAAGGTATTCTGAGAGCCGCCACCTAGCATTAGATTCCTGACCTCCACGTTACTCACTCGGTGACTTCATCCAATCCTAGCAATACTACGTAGACATCGATGGTCGAAAACCTCTAACCGACGAACACTTCTCATACGCATACTTCATGTCTCGCAACCGTACAGCAGAACTGAACGCACTGCGGCACAGTACACACGACCTTTCAACTTCAGTGAAATATCAGACCGACACCACAAGTGCTTCAGTCCAGCGTAAGCTGCTCGAGCTTTCGATATACGCATATGTACCTCCACTCTCGAGCTACCATCGTTGGGCACGCAGCTGCCAAGATAAGTGAAACGGTCCACAATCACAAGTTCCTCTCCATCCAGTATCAAGTTCGGCGCTGCTGTCGTCCAGTCCTGTAACAGTACCTTGCACTTTGAAGGTCCAAAGCACATGCCGAACCGAGCAATCGATCTCGACAGTCTATCTAGTGCCCGTTGTGCATAGTCCGCAGACTCGAACAGGCACACGACGTCGTCTGCGTAATCGAGATCACACAGCTCCCCTTCATTTCCCAGTTCGACTCCAACATTCTGAAGACCTTCTAAAGTATCTTCCATCACCTCGTCCATGACGAAGTTGAACAACAATGGAGAGATGGGACACCCTTATCGAACGCCACTAGTCGTTTCGAATGAACTTGATAGTTCGCCGTATACCCTCACGCGACCACAGCTATGCAAGTACAATGATCGCAACCGGTTTACAAACTTCGTTGGCACACCCTTCCGGTGGAGAGCACTGAATAGTGCTGATCGATCCACTGAGTCGAACGCGCCTTTCAGGTCGAGAAGGACTACAATCGTATGGCGTCGGTGTGTGGCGCGTTTCCAGTAACTGCCGAAGAGTGAATATCCGGTCGATGCAACCTCGACCTGGACGAAATCTGGCCTGCTGTTCGCGGATGTTATTATCGCGAATCGGTGTCAAACGACGCAGCATTATCCAAGCTAAGACCTTAGTAACTATAGGAATTAAACTAATCCCACGATGATTGCCACAGTCACTCCGTGTACCCTTCTTGAAGACGGGTATTATCAGTGACTCACTCCACGATAGCGGGATACGCTCCTCGTTCCAAATATCAGGAAGCAAGGAGGTAATTGATTTCATCAAGGCTTCTCTACCCAGTTTAAAAAGAACTGGGGAGGAAGTTCGCCAGGACCGGCTGCTTTTTCTCTCTTCAGAAGTCGAATAATTGACTCTACCTCCAATTTCGCTGGGGGGGGCGACAGACACCTCCCAAGGATTCACAGCTGCAGACGTCCGACTAAATACGTTAGCGTGCGGTCAGCTAAACTGATCCTTGAAGTGCCCAACGGCCCAGCCTTTGTTGGTTACCATGGCTGAGCTCTCCACCCTATCGCACACCATTTTCCTAACCGAAGTTCGCCGCCGCCGATTGCGCGTATAGGCTAAACGGTCAAAGACTGTTACCTGAAGCGGCCGCTACTTCCATCTCTTCGGCTACCTTAATACACCAGTTTTTACAGTCATTCTTAAGGCTTATCGCCAACTGACGCTGCAACTGTCGACGCATCGTATTCACCTCCTTGCGGTTAGGAAGCTGGCATTTTTGCTCCATTAGAACAATCGACCCTTGCGAGATTCAGTGTTTTTGATGAACGCTAGATCTAGGACCAAAAGCGAAATCGGCTGCCAAATGCACTGTCTACCTGATTCGATCCCACTGCTCGTCTACATTGTTGCTCGTCGGAGTTCTTAGCTCCTCGAATAGTTTCTGCTCATAGCTGGTGTGAACTGCCGAATCAGACAGACATTCAACCGCTAATCGGTTTTGTGGCCTGCGTCGATGGCCATTGAGCTGCAGAAAAAATCGCATTAAAACTAACGCATGGTCCGATTCGACGCCCGTGGTCCAGTACGAACTACAGTTCTGGAGGGAACCACGTCAACGGTAGCTTACTGAAATATGGTCGATCTGAATCAGACTACCAGTCGAGTTAGAGCAAAATGTCGCCGTGCGACGCGAACCGTGTCGGAAATTCACACCAGACAGGAGTAGGCTTTTCTTGTCCGCACAGAATTGGAGAAATCCTTCCCCGTTATCTGTTCGCTGAGCAGACAAGGCGCGTCGCCCACCTAAACAGGCTTCCGATGCACTCAGTT
The DNA here is from genome assembly GCA_008360955.1 of Fasciolopsis buskii. Taxonomy (NCBI): domain Eukaryota; kingdom Metazoa; phylum Platyhelminthes; class Trematoda; order Plagiorchiida; family Fasciolidae; genus Fasciolopsis; species Fasciolopsis buskii. The sequence goes on from LUCM01004093.1 coordinate 13,159, forward strand.
TTCTAACTTGTGTATTAAAATCATCTGCTACCACTACAACCCAAGAGCCTTTGTTCTTTCGAACAACAGTTACGAGCCCGTCATAAAACTTGTCTTTTTGCATTTCAGTGCTACAATCTGTTGGAGCGTATAGCGAGATGACAAATAAACTGCGCCTAACACCACTATCCTTCCGGATGCCGACTGATTCCTGCAGTCTCACGGCACGCAAGCAACTGCTAACCGGGACCCAGTCTAAAAGGGCTGCTTCAGCCTTCGCACTTAAGACTATTCCCACCCCGCGTTGACTCAGCTTGAGCTGCTTCGTCTCCTGAAGTGCGAAGAAAATATCTTGACGAAACATTTGGCGCAGTTAGTCGAATTACTCTACTCGAATCCTGAATTCGTGTTTCACTCACGCAGCGGACAACAATCGAAAGTGAGTCTACTGTCAGAGCCAAACACGCCTGCTGGCCAGCCTGCATTAAAGTGCGCACATTGAAAGAACCCAGATTCAGAGGCTGACGAGGCTTAAGGAAATGTGAGCTAACAGACTGAAAAACCACCTACTACACTATTTGACAATGAACCGTTGCGAGTGTCGGGTGTGGTATCAATGGGGACACTATGGGTGGGCAGAAGGGTTGGAAGCGAAAGAAACGGGTTGAATAAGAGAACTGCGAGCAATGGCATACTTATCACTACCCACCAAGCCCGATGCAATGTGCAACGTGGTCCTGATTATCCTGCGCGACGACCGATGCAGCATGGAATTATATGTAGGCGTGCAACGCATGGGGATTGAAGGACAGGTGCTGCTACGGAGTTCAGCCACTGAACAGAAGAACGCTTAGGGTTCTCAACCAAAGCCTTTGGTCCTGAGAAGAACCTGACCGCAAGGCAGCGCGGTAAAGCTGAGTGGAAGTCCATTACTTTCAGGCGTGATTGCATGTTTGGCTTGAAATAAGCCATCCGATATAGCTCGCTGGGACATGGAAGCCGTCACAGAACGTCAATGTGCAGTCTCCTTTTCACAGGAAAAGAACGTGCCTCAGCCTTCAAAGACTGCCGTGTTCGGGAGACGGTAGTCGCCACACTGAAGCGCACAATAACACGCTTTGGTTTCGCCTGATAAGACATTCAGGAGCAAAGAGCACGGACAAAATCGGATAGACAACAGAATAACATATAGATTAGAATGTATTCCCGGTAGAACTGAGTTTTGAAGAAATGCGGAGGCAATCTATATTTCTCACTACACTGCAATTACGGACAACTCTTGGTAAACACTTACCTCTTCCACCGGCGGATGGCTCCACAGGCGATACGGAGCCACTACCAGACCCGGAATTGTTCGGCGATCTGATTCGGCCTGACAGAAGCTCTCGCACACAATCATGAAGGACTTTTTCCGGTACCAGAGAGAGATGACCAAGTTCGGCAATGAATCGGATATTTCCCAGACACCTCTGGCGGGCCACTGGACTATCGTCGAAAACGCGATTGCGTGCTTTGAACTCATTCTCACAGTATTTCAGTAGAAGGATGCGAAAAGTCTAGCAAGTGAAGAATCAAACGCGCAGAACTTACCGATTGCGGGGTAGCGTCTACCTCAAAATTGGGCGCATTAGAACTAAGTGTCGAACACAACTGGGCGTAGATTGATGTGAATTTGGGCTCATTAATAGCTTTTTGGAATATCTGAGAGAGATCATACTAAGCACAGACAACGTACTAGTTGTACGATGACATTAAGAACCGAAGAAGAATGTATACCAACATCGAGTAATTTTTTGGCTTGTTGTTCGAAGTTTTCTGCAGTAAGTTTATTAAGAATACTTGTTGTGTTAGAGGCCAACACTGCGAAACTCACGATAATACTTCTTTACGAAAAGGCTCCACAGGATCTACTTTGGGGGCCAGCGTTGAGCCAGCGTCCCATGGCGGCGCAAACTCTCGGGTTTCCTTAGCTTCAGATAAACGAAAAGAGGCAAACGAGTAGTTATTAGAACGACCAGCCGACTCTAGACTAGATGTAGTTTTTCCTCCCGCTTTGTCCAGAATTTTGGTTGATTAAGGTCGCTGAAACGGAACAATAAGGTAATGAGCTTGAAGAGTGAGGACACCACTAGCATAAACGGATTCGGGAAGTGCAAGCGACTCACGGACAGATACGACCAGGAAGTGATGAACCGCTCTACCACAAAAATGTACTGCGAGCCGTCGCTACAGTCATCAATTTTCAGTTGTCTTAGAGGTACCTTAGAGTGCTCTTAGGTCAAAAAATTATCGGTAAGACACTACAAATAAAGATCGATGCATATAATGGTGACGCAACGTTTGTTTGAACGTATCAATGACCACCAGCTCATTGGCTGAGCGGATATGCACGACGGCACGAACAGTGGGGCTGCGCTATTTTTCCACAGGTTTTTGAATGTTGAAAGAAAACGCATTTCCTTCGCTAAATGAATGGTGTCAGTGAGATCAGGTGAGTGAGGAATTGAGTGAAAGCTGCTGGTGCTCAGCGTACCATCGACCTGCGGGCACCCTGAGGTTCTGTCGCAGTCCGGACGTCCCTCTCAGGACCAAGGCTTCTCTTCAAAGTTAGCTGGGATGGTGCTATCTTACGCACCCAATCTTGATACGTTATACTCGGATAGCATAATTTGTTTACACAACCAGCGTTTTCCTAAGTATATCCCACTTACAATTGCAATAGTCTAGTCGCCCTCTCCCAGCTCTCCTTTAAGTGCACTTTTTGAGCATTCGGGGGCCGCACGCGCAAATTCCGGTGCATGGTCTCTTTGTTTTCCAGATACGCGCGGCTGACAGCGTCCAGCCCGGTCTCGTCGCCGCGCTCGACAGACTCTAGGAGTGCATGAAGATGAGGGTTCCGTCCGATAAGGCGATGAGCCTGTTCTTGTACGGTTCCCGCTTATTGCAACTGTTGTCGATCCTGCCACCGTGTTTTAAATTCTTTTTATTAGAAGTAGATTCAGCTCACCTCAGATTTTGTTTCCGATATGAATACACAAGTCAAGTAGTGAATTGATCCTAAGTGAAGTGCGAGCCATATGGAGGCACTAGGCTTTATTCCCAGAGAATTCGATGCCTTCACAGCTGTCCTCGAATCTCGCTTCCAGGAGGCACGCATAATGAGCCGGCGGTCGAAGTATCACAAGTCGTTGCCTGCTGACCTGGGCGACACAGTCATTAGGGCGTGCAATATTTTTATATACCTACCTGCCTTGAATCCGGACAACGCTCTCCGGGACGCACTAATCACAGGGCTGATAGCTTTCCGGTGGAAACATCCAAAAAATTACCAGGAAAAGCATTCAAGGGACAGTACCCCTTTGGTTTTCCGTGGCGAACGAAGTCATTAATTGGTCCGACCCCCGCTGACAGCACCATCTCCGCCAACCGCGGCTGCGGCTTTTGCCACTCTGTGCGAAAATTATTTCGGAGGCGTCCATATATGAACGTAACTTATAACAATGCGGTGTGGCCGCTGATGAGGCCTTAGACTGCGCGAAAGCATCTGTCCCGCGAGCATTGGCCTTCGCCACTGGTAACCACGTCGTTCCTTGAGATCTCCTGAGCCAACCTGCTCACCCAAAACGGAATCAGCAAGTACAAAACCGACGTCCAGATGTTATGCTAAGAAGCTCAGTGATCGGGCCTGGAAAAGCCATAGGAATTTTTCTGTCCAGGTAAATCCATTTTCGTTTGATTTATTGGATCCGCATGTGCGAGCCTTATTTGTGCTCGAATATTGGTTAATGTTATAATCCAGTATCGAAAAATCTACTAATCAGTTTTATTTAATGTATGTGACTCAACGTTGGATGAGCTCTACTCAAAGGCTCTTAACAAAGATCGCTCCTCTTCATGGAGTGCAATTCTTTTCAACTACCGACACCCTAAGCCTTTCGATCAGTTGCGAACTTTTGAGGAGTCAGTATGAAAAGCGTAATCCCGAGATACCCTCCAAAGACGCATTTCCGTGTCGGAATTTGTGAACTCGTTGCCGTAGAAGCGGTATGTTTGCTCTATCTTGAGCATGGGTACGTTTGCCCCGAATGTTATCCCCCCGGAGTTTCCGCGATAATTAGACAAACCGTTTTGGGACCCTAAGGGAATCGCGTGCGTACTTCCGCAAAGTGACCTAAACATTCTTCATGAATCATTATCATCGCAAATTTGATGTTTGTCTCTAGCTGCACACTGACCGGCAATAGGCCCGGCTTCCTAGCACTTAAGATTCAACTTTGGCTGCGCACCCCTCAAAAGAAGGTTACAACACTCATATGAACCAAACTGGAAAGTAAGAGCGGAATATCTAGAAACACTTAAGCAAACGCAACATAGCCATGAATTAACCCGCTTGGCCCCTAGTGAAGTTTTTAGAAGCTTCTGGTTTCGCCGGGGCTGTTAGATAGCCCAGTCCTCTCAGTACCACGTTGTAGATGTAATAAAAATAGCAATATTGATAAGTATATTTCTTGATTTACAAAAGGCTTGCTAGATGCAAGATCAAATTGGTATGGATAGCTACAAAAGAACCGCATGAGAAGCATAGAAATAAAAATGCAGTGAAGAGGAGAAGGAACAAGTAGGATTCGAGCAATCGGCCACTGAAAGCAAAACAGACATTTGCAGCAGGCAAGTCTGGAGATATCAGCAGTTGACCCAGACATTGAGGCACTTTAAGCAAAGTTCGTTCGAATGCATTGGTTTGCAAAAGCTTGATGCAACAGCTGCAAAAATAACTCTAAGCGGCAAGAATCAAGTGTGTGGTCCCTTAAATATATGCACACATATATATGTGAATACGTGATGGATAAAGCAACAGCAAAAGTAGCAGTGTGCCGAAACCAGTCTAATAACCGACATTATGAAAAGCGAAACACGAATAAGTGGATCTTCCTAAGAAACTTCGCAAGACACAGGGAAAAAGCGAGCAAGTGTGCTAAAATATTTCCGAATTGTATGGAGAGAAACTTTCAAAACTCATAAGAATAGCCTGGTAAGGGTTAAGGTTGGTGAACAAAGTACTGTGAACGCAATGAATTTTCATTTCAGAAGGCTCCGAAGGCTTATAAAGCAGAGCCTAGCTGTCATTTCGCCACCTTTTGAGAATGGACGAGCGTATGCCCGGTGGGACGCGTGAATTGTTGAGTTTGTGGCCGACCTGACAGTCTCGTCCAAGGCCATATTCAGTCCTATCCGGGATGTCATAGAAGAGGTAATTGCAGTCTGGAAGAATCCCCGACCAAAAGGATATGGCTTGCACCAATCGACAGCTAACAAATGAACCAAAAATTTTTGTTTCGGGAAAATGTGTTTGCTTTACCTTTTTGATAGAAGAGAGGGGAAAGATGGAATAATTGGAAAAGGATTTGGCTGAAAGGATATACGAAACAGAAGAAGGTCTCATGGATAGGCAGATCTTACTCCAGCATTTTAAAGACAGAATTGTGGCTGATAGTAATACTATGAAGCTCAACGGCATGGGAGCCAAGTAGAAGTGATGGTAAATGTTGGATGATAACAGCCTGAGATCAGAACTTTTTTGCTTTTGTTGTACTGGTACCAGTGTTGTGATTGTACGAAAAGGCCGGGCACGCTGAACAACAGCAGATCTGGCTGGGTGGAGCAGGCTCGTTGCTTGGATTGGAGAATCATTTCGAACATTACGGCATTTTGAGGACCAGACCAACTTCGTACTACCAACCAAAAGAACGGCGGGGGTGTGTGGTTCAGGTTGATTTTGCGAAAGCGTCAATTTTATCTTTACTCGTTTGAACCGGAGGGCCTCCAGTTTAACCACAATACACGTTCCTCCGAAACTGAGTTCCGGGCATCAAGCAGCGAGTTTCGTATGAATCGACCTCTTTATATTTTGTTTGGCAAACCTTTCACGGGCACATAATGAAGTACACAGAAGCTTCACGTACCGAAAGCAGTCTACCAAAAATCATATAGAAACCAAGTGCCGGGGGAAAGACTGATTTAGGAGATAAGTTAGGCTGTTGAGTGAATCAAGATTGGTTTTCATGATTTTATAGACAAATTATTCTGTGTCCCTTGAACCAGAAATAACAAAGCATGAGAGCAGTACAGCGTCGTTTGTAGCTAAGTTCCGGGGGCAAGCAGAACGGGCAATTGGTATATTAGCCTTGTTATCTCTTAAGAAAACGTCTGTATGATCGAGACATGATGGAGAAAACTGGAGGGCAGAATTTCTGCAGGGGCCTGATATGACTCGTGCAGATTGGCATAATGCGATATTGAAATTGGAAGGGAGAATAAACGAAAAAACGTCTTGCAGCTTTGGTTGATCGATTGGTCGTGCTATGGCAGGTTTTACGGGCAAGGGTTGGTGATACCACATTCTCCAGGGGATATTTGGAAGCAATTTAGGTGAAAAGAGTCGGTGGATGCTTGGTACTTGTAAGTAATGACCACGTATTTCTCTGGAGGCGAGCTGATACCACGATGGCTCATCAACCACGAAGGGCAACCAATCCAGAAGAAATTAGGTCGGCGTCACCAAATGGTCAATCTGGTTCGAAGGGGTAAACGACGTTTATATTTCTGACGATAGGGGCGGGGCAGCGTGGGCGGTCCGTTTTAGTGCGTCGTTAAAATGTATAAGGGGTTGAAACTATCCAAATAAGCAGCCCTGTATTGCTCTACTGTTCAAAGGTTTTGAGAGAGGTCCTTCTCCACAAACAGCGACCGAATAGAAGCGAAGGCAGCTAAAAAATGGATCACGGATCAAATAGAGCGCGATTTGACAACAAGGTGGATGTGTACCCGGTCAGAAGCGCTGGTCATGTCAAGGTAAACAAAATGAACGTACGATTTCAGCGATACTGACTTTAAGAATGACGATGTTTTTAAGCACAGATCAGCAGCATCGGATAGACAGCTATCGGCTGCTGAAGAGCATAGCGAGATAGAAGGTGCGGGAAGCAGTAATCAGAGCAGTCTCTTCTGAAGATCAGCCTTAGTAGAAAGGTACAGGAGATGGTAGTGGACACGCTTTGATTAAGCGCCCCTCATTTTTGCTCAATCACCATTCAAGTCACCCAGGTTGGGTATGTCGCGGCTCGGCGGGCGTCCCAGGCATCAACGTAAGTTCGCGAAGCAGCTAAAAAGCTCCAGTGTGCCCAAGACATTCAGCCTGAGATAGAGATTGTTGTGCCTTACAAATGATCGCCGGAGGCGAGCCAGGGGGGCCTTAGGTGGATATTCCATTTCGAATGCTTAATGGGGATAGACTAGGGCAAAGGAAATTCCATTAGCATATTTTGGATAGCCCTTCAAAGCCTCTCGACATTTGACTGATGGAGTGGATTCCGGAGTGAGACGTACCAGGGAGGACTTAATCTGATATCCCAGCCTATGATAGGGAAGCGGAAGTACCAAATAACTTAAGTCCAACCTGTATGTTTGACCGCTTTGGACGCAATGTGTGGTCCATTGTCTGCCATCGCGTTTGCAGAGCCGTCGGGCAAAGGAGAGGGCCTGAAGCGGGATACCGGGAAACGAAGTTGGAGAACCCAACGGATCACCTACGGCGGCAGGAAAAACAGCATATTAGCATATTCGGTCATCATGCCTGCAATGAAAGCAGAATAAAAAAGCCAACCGCCAACCAACCGCAGGTTTTGCGAAGTATCATGGCAGAATCCAAATTTAGATAATTGCGCAAGCCGTTCTGCATGGGTGCATAGCACCCCCTGAATGTAAATCGCCAGTCAACGACCGCCAGTAATCAGATTCTAGAAGGTACTGCAGGTCTCAGTGCAAGAGAACTGGAACACGATAAAGCCCTAGAGGACTTCTTCGTTTGTCTGAACAAATTGCATTGCACTAAATGCTGCATGAAAGAAACCTGTTGCGTTGAAGAATATTGCCCAGATAGACCAAAGAAAGTGCCGCACCAGGAATCTGTATCGCCTTCCCGCTAAACTATAACGAACAATTTGGTTTGTTTGAGTTCCCAGACGACCAAAAAACGCAGTTCGATCGGGCTTAGCCACCGTCGGAGTGGCTACGTACACCGGGTTTGTAAAGGCCCTAGACCTTTTCAACACCCAGACGGGCACCACTGTGATGAGTGAAAAATTTGCGCGGGAAAACCAGGTTAAACACCACGACTCCCCTAGAAAAGAGCACGGCGGGTGGGCTCAAGATAATGGGTACCGGTCGCGAAGTTCTAGGGACATACTGGACAGTGAAGCAGATAGTCGTTGGCGGCCAGAAGGGATAAGCAGTTCGCACGGTTTTCAGTGAAGGCAATATGGTCCTGCGAGCAGACAAAGATGGGTCACTTGTGTTAATTCGGGATCGGAGAGTGCAGAGAGACTCAAAGAAGACAGTTAAAATGAGTGACTTGCACTTTATAATAATAACAACAATAATGCGCAGTTCCCGATTGGCGAGGGGCTTGCGCAAGAAAAGCTCAAATATTTACAGAGATGATGCACAGGTAATGCGATTATTAGAAATCAAAGGAAAACCAGGTGAGAGCAACCTTGAGTAATTTGAAGGGTTTGTTTTTGTGCATATTTCTAGAAATACGAGACATGCGCAAGGCGAGATCGAAATTGTGCAAAGACGGCACACTGAAGACACGGAAAACAGAAACCAAACTTGCAGTGCTATGTGTCTTTGCTCACAAGATCATAACAGGCAATGTGATTTGCCGGGCACGACGTTTCGAGATTTAAATCAAGCTAGATAACGATTCGCAATGATTTTTCTGTGATTGATTTCCAGTCCTGCACTAGGAGTAATACTATGTTTGAATGCATCGAAGGTGAGTATCACGGGCGCAACGTATGGCTAGAGGGCAATGACTGTTTTCGCCAGTTGGTCGGGATTCTCGAAAATCAAGAGAGTTGTATGGTGGAAATGGGGACAAATATGGATGTGATAACGGAATGGAGATGAGTCAAAACCAGACTGGATATCATATAAGGCAGTATAAAACGCGAAAAATCTGAAAGCACAGTCCGTTGAGCAAGGAAAGTGGCGACACGATATTGGAAGTGTGCATTCGCAAGACTAATACATGAGGTTTTTTTGAGCAAATTTGAGTACATAAATTTCAGCTTGGTCCGGAGATGAAGGTAGGGTTGGAAAAGAAGAAGGAGAACCGGAATCAAATGAGGCAACGTCTGGTGGACTCGTGTTGAGAGCAGCTACCAAGGGCGTCGGTCTATTGCAAAATTTCGCAGACCAGAATAGAGGTTGAGGAAGAATGGCGGTCATCGGCCGATTTGAATGTCAAGATGCATTGTGAATGTCAGTTTATACCGGCCGCCAATAAAAACAATGTCGTTCATGAGTCCGCCTCGTATGGTTTTGGCAGAAGAATTTTGGGAAGGGGCAAGAGGAGGCTAGTACAAAGTGGTGCACGTGGACGTAGGAGCTAGAGTGCTGTTTATCGTGACGTTGCTAGTGTGTGGGGCTGACCGAGTGCTGGCCGCCCAACCTGAAAAACACCGTCTGAGTTTGAACACAGGAGGCGTAATCCGCCAACCTAGCTGCGCCCACACACCGTGTAGCCGAGCTGCCGGCCGGATGTACGCCGGCCAAAGCGTTGGATATGACCGCGCCCCGGACCATTGTGGTAACGCCTGTGAACTCTTGTTGTGGAGAAAGGAATTCAAATATAGTAGGGTAAGGGGGACATCGTCCTTCCAGGATCGGATAACCGCCAGAGCATAGGTAAGTGTTTCCATCCAAACAGAACTATACGATCTGGAATGTAGAAAGTAACAAAATCGCGTATCAATCGCCTTATATTCAGCAATTTTCCTCCAGTGCATGATGAATATCAACCCACCTTAAATAGTCGCTGCTTTATTTTCCTCCTCAGTATCACATATTGTAAACCAACCGACTGCAATTGTTGTGAATTAGTATCTGCCAGTCATTCTCTCCGTGAATTTGGTCCGCAACATATTCATCTAAACTCCCCGAAATCGCTTTACGTTGCCAGCACAAAACTCATTCAATCCGTTCCTCTCAAAGATGTTTTCGACCAACTGATTTTACACCCCCATTTCTCTCTTCATCTCTCTCGTCTACTTCCTCAGTGTTCCATCTTTGATATTTCCACTGCTTTCTCCGAAGCCCAAATAGGGCTCTTGACTCGAGATCCAATCGCACTCATTGTATTATTTAACACCATGCTAAACTCTATCCCCACGCTTACCGGCGATAAAACCCTTCATGGTTAACGCCACTTGATTCTGTTTCTCTTGTCGCTAAGTTGGAACAGTGGCTTCTCATTTTGCAGCCCATTCTCTGGTTTTGTAGGAGAGGCTTATATCAAGTGAGGAACTTCTACACTTCTCAGCAAACAAAACCAACCACCGGGGTCTGATGAGATGCAAAATCCAAACATTAGCATAACCGCTATTTTTTATTCACCAGCGTCCAGCGTAGGCTAACGATAGCATGTGGCCACTTATTCCTCCCAAGTTTGCACTTCCAGACAGAGCCCAATTGCTCAGCCTGATCTCAAACATCTTAAAATTCAAACCGCTTGGTTCTTTGCGCGCAGCTACAAGAAAATTCACTCGCATAACCTCACAAAATCTACATCTAAAAGATCTGTTAACGTATTGACATGAGTGTACCAAGAAAGTGGGGCAAAAGTAGCGCTAAACTCCAAGAATCCCTGGAGGATAGCCATTTGATTCGATCATAAATAACAGTTACGACTTATATTCTTAGGCCTCATCTAGTCCAAAGTTGGAATACATTAATTTAATAACGAGCTAAAATCTAATTGCATTTCTAGCTGGGAACTGAACTGGGTTAAATTAAGGCATGACAGCAGCGAACTGGAAGGTTTGTTATGGAGTTAGAGGTAAGCAAATGTGAAGAATTCTGTTCGATTTAATAGCCGAGCCTGTCGATACTGGCTAAGTAGTATCTGCTACGAAGTGAGTTCGGGTTGCTAACGGTATCATATATGATGTTTGTAGTAGAATGACCATCAGTATGGCAAAGACTAAAGCAAAAATGGAGGCTTGACTTGGCAAGGCCAGAGTAGTTCAAGACCGATGAGGTCGCATCTGAATTGATAGGTTTGGTTAAAGAAAATACCAAAGAGGTTCTTTGAACGCCCGCTGCACATTCTCCAGTGCGGCCTGATGAAATTTACACGTATGCACGAAGATAGTCCTAAGATGTTCAAGAAGAGGCCTAGCGTGAAATTTAGAGATGATTAGACTGCAATTTTTAGGCTGAAATGACTTTAGGATTATTGTGGCCATTTGTTTAGCCACGGCTGTTTGGTGGAGAGTTTGCTTACGAAAGTTGGGATATCAAAAGTACTCTAGCCGTAGAACCTCAACGGTATGTGTCGCTGAAGTTAACATGCTACTTGTATAAAGGGAGCCTGGCGGAACATAGAATTTTTGTTGTTACGAAACGATTTTGGCCGAAAAATATATAAGCCACTGAGCACATCGGTTATCAAAAGAATTAAAAACTTCATTGGCAAGTGCAAAGGTAAATTTAGGTGCACTCACTTCAAAACTATCGACTGTTTTAATGTCACCGCAAAACCGGGATGTTGTTCTGTTACAAACAAACTTGAAGATATCTATAATATACACAAGAAACGGAGGGCGACCTACGAGGCTGCCCTGAATAATCTCACCCGTAAAAGTTCAAGGCTGAGACAAGCATCCGGTAACACCGACAACTTAAAAGAATTCAGGAAGACAAAATGAGAGATATGTCAGGAGTGGCTTTCTTAGTCCATTTTTTGACGTCGGCTAGAAGTCAAGGGTGAGAGAAACGGTCATGTCGTGTAAAAAGGAGTATGAGCATGGGCCTTTGGATGTCAGCATTCTGAATAACTAGGTTTAGGAAGTGAAAATGACACGTGAGGCAAGAAGTCTTGCCGGAAGTGGTTGATAGCATTGTGAGAAGCTAGGGTGTTTAGCAATTGTTCTTCGATAAATTATTTCACAAGTCTGGAAATAGATAGAATGCTTTTATTGTAGTGATATTTCCTAGTTCACACAAAAACCATTTTTAGAGTGGAACAACACTGGAGGTCTTTAATTGTGACTGGATATTAGCTAGCGACGGGGCGAGAATAGATTCAGGCAATACAAAACGCGCCAGGTGGGACACCGGCGGATCGATGCCTGTAGGATGGAATATTTCACCGCTGGCACAAGACCATCCAGGTCGAACGAGATGATGAATAACATATCCAAGGTCAGCATGAGCTTGGTCATTGTACCGTACAGACTCAATGAAATGCTTCGTGTCATCTGCTTTTATATACTTATGCAAATGAACGGTGGAAAGCATTGAAGTATCGGCAGTTTCCGTTAAGCATAGGCCTCACTTCCTTAGTCCATCTACTGCCTCCAAGGTAACACAACCAACTTTTGTTTTCATTCCTTCCCATTTATATTCTCACGCCGTTGTGGCAACACGGTCTTCATATTGATTTTACACATTAACTTCTACTTCATTTTGTGCAGATATCTTCATTACATTCACCAGAGGGCTCCGTTTAAAATTATCGGAGGAGGCGTGGAAACTTGGAGTATTAGACAAATTCTTGTCATTGTTCTTACCAACTCAGTCTAAGAAGGCTAAAATCACTTAGGAGGGGTGCAGCCAAATCTGATAAGCAACCCCAAACCGGTTGAGAGCAAATATGGTCACCAACCCCATCAGGAGATTCCCGTGGATGACTTATTGGTTTCAACAAACTCTGTACCTTCTGCTATCTTGGACGGTATCTGTGGCTAAACCGGAGAATTTTATTGTCATCAGCGGGCACCCGACCGTCTCCGTCAAATTTTGCAGGATATTTTGAACCTTAAAACTTTCAATTCCGCGGAAAATATTTTACACGCGGCTTACTGCTCGAACTATCGCGGCCCCCGATTTGCAACCGCATGCACAGAGCTGGATGAGTCATAGATCGCAAGCATGTGTATTTCATTGTATTCACCAAATCAACGTTGTCGTTTCCATTTTGCATGCTTTTCTGTAAATAACCATGACCCACTTTACAATTCACTCTGTTTGTAGTAATTACTTTCATTGTCTTTGAGAAATTTTGACGCGTTTGCCGGTATTAGATATAGGCTGCCCAAAGCAGTTGTCGGTTTTTACGTGGTCTGTTCAATGTTTTCTGTTTCATGCCTCACTCGTTTTATCGTTTGCCTTCTTTTGAAAACTGATGTTTGAATTCCCTCTGTATGCACCCTTTGGTTGTTTCTGCTTAACGTTTATGCTATGGCTGCGTTCTCCGGACCACTGTTGTTACATGGAGGAAAAATTTTAATCCTTCCAATAGATTCACTTCATTGCGTTGTTCCTGGATAAACATTCGCATGCGGTTGGCTGGTAAACAAAAGTGTTTCCCGTGGCCGCGATCCAAGAGCTTTCCTGAATACAGGTGTTTATAACATGGAAACCCACGCCTGATTGACGTCAGGATTAGTATTTCCCACCGCTGTAATATAACATTAAGCTTGAGGTTGTCGCCGGCTTGGAACAAATCATTTTGACAATATTTTAGGATCCGAATACCGGTTATTAGCGGAGTCGACGGCAACTCCAGAGGATGAAACGGAGAGGCAGAATTATTTCTTGCAACAATAAGCAACGCGAATAAGGGATGCACTTCAACCACTGTAAGGTCACCTTTTTGATCTCGCCTTGTCAGAGCCCCCGAACAGCGTTGCAGATGCCACCTCCAAGGCCACCACTTTTGGAACAAAAGTGCGCTGCAGATTCCCGTCAGCGCAGCGTGTTTTAAGTCGAATATGCCGTCGAATTCTTACCAGTAGACTGTGGAAGCAAGCACGAGAATCCAACTACCGAAGACATCTGCAGACCCCGCAAACAATTTTCATGATGCTACTGATTACATCACCAATTTCGCCCGCCTGATAAAACTTGATCGGTGAATTTGGGGCGGCATGCACGCTAGCTGCTCTGTAAGTATACATCGCAGTCTACTATGAAAGGTTAAAGCAACAATTATAATGCATGTGACACGTCTTAAAAAGCTCCATGAGGTTTAGAAAGTGGTCCCCACGATACTAATATTCGTGCCAAATTACATTCCTTGAATTCTTCGATGGGTATGCCTAGGCACATGATCATATATTACAGAGATACTACAATTTGCAAGAAAGACGATGTTCCACAAATGAAAACCAAATGAAGAGCCTGTCCAGATTGCGCATGGTTTTGTGAGAAAAAACATAATTGCCGTTTTGTTCGGAACACAGTAGTTGTACGCACCGTTGGTGCGTACCGTGGAAATAAAATTCAATTGGAAGACTGCAGCAACTATGGCCGGACCAATTGGATTCAAAGGGGTTGATGAAATGGACAAAATTTAAGCCGAGACAGAGAAGATCGACAAAAAATCATGAGCTCGAGTTGGAACATCATCAAAAACGACTAATGTAGATGCCCAAGGTTAAAGTGCGGTTGAAGAAGGAGGTCAGTCATTTAACTCTGGTTCGAGAAAATAATCACAATCAGTTTGGAAAAGCGGAAAGAAGATGGTTATTGGCAAAGAGTTATGGGGAAACATTGTTTGAGGACGTGAGGAAAGGAAACATCAACAGCAATGAGAAACAAAATGCCGAATAGTATGGTATGCGTTGCATAATTTATCCGACGCTGGTAAGCTAGTGTGAAACGAGAACGGGCACTTTTGCCTCTTCTTTTTACATTGGGGATCCACATTGATGGCAGTTGCCGGCATAAGAATAGCTGCGGGTGTCAAGGAGAAATTGGTGGAGAAGTTTTTAGGCAAAGAGCGGTGTCAGTGTTTAAAACAGGGATTTGTCTGTGTGTGCCTTCGTGGCGACTGAATTTCAATGTGGGTCTGCCACGGCCGGGCAGTTCCGACAATGAGGCTGAGCAATTAGGAAGACTTGCGCTCGTCCATGGCATGTTAGCGTTGGAGAGCAGATCATGCGTCCCAGATTTTCAGACTTACGACAGGGTCGTCAGATTTTGCTGAGGAGTTATTCACAATGACAGTTGTTCTCCTTCAATGTAGCTTGGGGAGAAAACCATATTTGTCCGTCCTGGAATATTAAATCTGAGCCTTGGACCGGTTTACTTTCGCCGCGTGTAGAGATGCTTTTTGAGCTTCCCAACCGCTACCTGGATGAGATGTTCATCAAGGGCGGCCAAACGATAACAAAATTTGCACCCATGAAGAACGTTCAAAGACACGCCAAAGAATCCCGTCCTTAAAAGAAAGGCATGTAAATTACTTAGGAGTGTTGCAGCGGCTTCTCAGGGCAAGGACTCATCTGAATAGAGCGATGTTTAGTTCAACAAGCCTCAAAAAAAAAGCCAACCGAGGACGCTTACATCTTCCTTTATGCTACCCATGACGGTTTGCACTGACGCTACACAAACTTTCTGCAACCAGGCCCAGGTTGGATCACATCCTCTAACCTCCGCACCAAGTGCATTACGACAAGGTGGGTCCCCTTGAAAAGCCATTGACAACCCGGCCACGAAAACGCGCTTTTGAGTTACGCTATCAGTAAACATTCAATGTGGCACGGAGTGCCCAACACATCCCCGGCGACCGTATGCTTGGATGAAACCAACCCGATCTCAACAAATCAGCCACGAAGGTGTCTCCATCAACTTGCTACCCCACCTAGCATAACACTAGGTAATAAACGTGAAAGCCATCTCTCACTGCAACGCAAGCCAGCAGAAGCACGATCGCTTACTTCTTTGCCTTCAAGTTCTTTCTCTTCCCTATCCACAAGGCAACTACAGTGCCTGATTTGTTACCTATCAAATATAGTTCAAGTGCTTCGTCTACACTTAGCACACCTGAGTCATCTTTGCAGTCATGTGTACCCATAGAGGCGAAAAATTTACCGAATCAACATTATTCACGAGCAAAACATGTTGGAACCTACAAATCATGGGATATAAGTGTCCATCACGACCGCATCCCCAGCCCTATATACTTTCCGCTTTTTCTTAGGATACGCCCCGAAAAATCGACAGCAGATTTACTACAGGTCTCAACTCTCGCAATTACCTACCCTGGCTGCAAAGGCCTCACCTCGAATAAACTTGCAGCCTCCACCTTTTTAGCCATAAACCCCCTATCTGCCTTCATCTTACGACACCGTAAAGGTGCGCCAACTTCCTCCAGCCATAAAATGGTCCCATTGCTCTCCGTTCATTAATTATGGCCCTTATGGTCTCTTTACAAGAAAGTGTTCACTATGTCCCAAGCTCCACTCCGCACACCTCTCTGATCTTTTGCAAAGGACAGGCCCACGAAAGTCAACGGCTCTGGAAACTATGCCTCTCACCGGCGGTCGAAACCCCGCTCCATCTCCACCCAAGGCTATACATTTGCTCCTAGTTTAAATGGCTATGCTCTTTGACCCTTTTTCTTAAATCACTGTCAACCATTTTCCCATAGCCCGTTCGCGCCTTGGCATTCCACAACTGCATTTCTCTCTTTCAAAGGCGACCCAAACTGGTGTGTCCCATCTATTCCTCCCAGGTCGCTACGGTCACCGTGGCACCGGCAAACCCCGTGGCACTTTACGGAACCTTCAGGAGCAGGATTACGTCACCCGGTCACAGGACGGAAGCCAACTTATTTCTCTTCCTGTGACTGGTTCCCGCTCACTTACCATAGAAAATTTTCCAGACTACTTTTCATCTTCTGCCGTTGAAAATTATGCCTAGTTGTTGCCGCTATTTTTGCTCAGAGGTAGTTCCGTAATAAAAATACAATACCCTCGCCGCTTAGCGCTTTTCTGTGATTAATACTTCATATCGACCATCAACACTTGGCTCACTAATGGCACCAGCATTTTCCAACTGCGAGTATCCACCATCCGGAAAAGTTACGCAACTGGGCTCGGGGGCAACTGCCTCGTATACGACCGCGAATCGATTCCAGCAGCACGGTGCCAAGGTCCTCAGCTGAGATATGCGTTCAAACCGGTATATGATTTACGGGTGATATCGATAAATGAAGCCTCCTTATTGACTGTGTATATAGCCCACCAGGCTCTTGTTAGG
Organism: Fasciolopsis buskii; assembly: GCA_008360955.1. Classification (NCBI taxonomy): domain Eukaryota; kingdom Metazoa; phylum Platyhelminthes; class Trematoda; order Plagiorchiida; family Fasciolidae; genus Fasciolopsis; species Fasciolopsis buskii. The sequence goes on from LUCM01004093.1 coordinate 30,250, forward strand.
AGGATTTCCCTCTCGTAGTTGATGAAATTAACTACATATCCACTCCCAGTTCTCCACGTTTTGGCGGGAGACCTCTGTGGTCCAGGTAAGATTTTGTCCATATTTACTGTGCCCATTTGCTTACTCTCTTTATGCAAACATCTAGCGGGGACGCCAAATGAAGCACTTAATCAATTCCACAAGAGACCGAAATACTCTGGATCTACTTTTTTATAAGCTCAGCGAAACTAGTCACATACAATGGAATTGGTTTCTGGTGAGGTCGCCGGCCTGTTGGCCAAACATTGTCATTGGCTCTCCGGTGTTACGTTGCACTCCAAACTTCAAGACCGTATTGTAGGGCAAATTGGAGTAGCCTACCGGTTCCCCTTCGTAGCTGTAATTGGGGTGCCTTATTATCGCGGGAGGTGCAAACTGCAAGTGACAGGTTGTGTTCGCTGCTGCACAAGTGCTTTGATAATATTACACCGACTCAGATTTCATCGATGCTAACCAGAGGAAACTGTCGTAAACGACCTGGTTTCAAATTTTCGAAGCCTTTTGTGTCTACTAACCGGAAGCCTTCTAAGACCCTAGAAACGATTATAGACTATCATTGAAAATTCGTGAGCTGTGTTGTCAACCAACCTGACCCGCAACCAGCTCTCGGAAAATTAATGAAACAAAGAGCCACCCATACCGGGACACTCGCCATTCCTATCTGGTATATCACCTACAACAACATTTATCTGAATAACCAATAAAAGTCGCGAGGTTTTTGACAGACTGTTTGTCTTGCCCCTAACTACTTATATTAAATTTCCCAATTATTCTCCACCATGTTTGATCTGGGAAGCGTTCTTAATGATTTCTTTCTTGACGAATATTAGCCCCGCTGGTGACAGAAGCAAGGCTAATCTGACACTCTGGATCAGCTCGCGATACATTCTGTAGAAAACAATCTTGTCAACACTGACCAACATGTTTTCCTGTAGATCAAATCGCGTAACTTTTGACTGACCGCCTTAGTGCAACCACAACGGCTGGTAATGCCAAAAAGTGGGTGGTGGTGTTTTATTTGTAAATGTCAAAAGTCTTCAGCAGGACATCCTGCCGTGGGGAGATAAGCAAGATAAATGAACCTAAATTCGCATCCTTTCACCTCAGATCAAGCGGTATAAGGGATAGTTACACCTTTCATAAGAGCCCAGTAACTCGTAGCTAATCCAGGGAAGTGTTTTTTGCCCACTGCCATGTCTTTTGCTTGTTAATAATGCTTTGCCGATGGCATCTAAATCGCTTTCATATTTCGGCCCTAAGTTTTGGGTTCCTCTACCGTCGAAATAACCCGAGATCCAGTGTGCCGCAACGCATGAACCAATGAATAGATGATGAATTTCTCAGGCAAATAAGTTGCGTCGTTCGCTACAGGTGCACAATATTCTCAAGGAGGACCTAAATTGGTAGACAAACCATCGACATTAGTAATGAAGTTGGTCATTTGGGCCAAAGTTTTGGAAAACGTAACTACTCAATTTGCAGAAGCTAAAGAAGTAGTTGAATTGCTGCATATGTCGCGCGCCATTTGACTGCCTGAGCTACAATTTCGCTATCATATTTCGTTGTTTTGCTATAAGGCATCTGGCTTGATTATGTTCTGTGTTTGGCGCGACGATCTCTCGGAATTACTTTTGTTCGAAAATAGTATCTTTTTCGACACGGACTCGGACTGCGCATTGCTGCAGCTCACCGATCTCATCAATCAAGAAGAGGCACTTACGCTAGCTGGCAGGCAGCTCTTAAATGCACCCTTTAGTCCAAGGTATACATTCCGACATTGTTCAGTACCAACATCCAATCTCAGTTTACGAAAATGTCGGATCTGTCTCTCGCACTTCAATCACTAGTCCATGTTCACACTTGTGTCATCCGCATACAATAATCGTGGCTGAGCCCGGATATCGCCGATTCATTGGTGGCGATAAAAAGCTTCAGACTCCATCTACAGGATAGAGTTTCGGGCAAGAAAAAGACTGGATGCGGTGTGGCAACATACATTAACTCCTTCTGGTCTTGCAACTCCAAAGTTATTTATACGTACTGGTTACACACTGTCATCCAAGGTTTTCTCGCCATATCATTACAGTTGTAACGAACCCATATATTGCTCCTTTTAGCTCGCAACATATTATCACATCTTTTTTCGATTATTCTAGTATTTATTGTTCCCCTTCTTGAGGATAGACCACATATTAGTATGACCAATTTCAATCACGCATCACTCTACCACTGAATGTGTTTGATCTGACTGATCTCTGTGGCGACCCTACCAGAGTCAGTTCCATTACAGGTAGGTTCAGTACGAACAACCCTGATATTTTGCCCTCCAACTTGCGTGCTCCAGTTTCAATTACCGGTCATTGTCTGCTTCTTTTAAGGCTCAAGATATACTCTAAGTCCGCTTTCCATTTCTTTAGGTGAACAAATTAAGTCCAAGTTCGCTTTCATATAACAATCTCACTCTTCTTCAGAAATCCCTTAGGTTCACATCTGCCTGTTTTTCTTTTGAAACCCCGCTCAGTGATACTGTCAAACGTTTTACAGAGATGGCCTAAGCGATCTTTAACATTTGCTGCCACTCAGCAAAAAATTCGTCTTAAATGACTGTATCTCCGCCCAGAAACTGAAGCCTTTAAGAAAACTTAATGCACACTTTTACAAGTTCTGTAATAACTGAAGTCTTTGGTAAATTTCCAACCTAATCAATGCTGAAATCCGATGCATCGACACTACATATGCCAGCCAACTCGAATGGTAACAACAATCGATTCCTATGACAGAGCATTCGACTGTTGTCTGGAAAGAATAAGATGCATACAAAAACTGCGGATGTGGAAGGCACAAATCGTGCTGTCATCCGTCTTTCCACCTATACCCCAGTCATATTTGGACAGGGTGGTGAAATGACAGTTGTGAGGTTTTCTAGAGGCGAGGTGGTTGGCCTTCTCCGCACCACTAAAATTACCACAGAGGCTGGTCGGACAGTTTGTCCTGTGTGGCTTTGTCGGTTGCATTTACTTCTCTGGTTAACTCATAATTATGCTCATCTTCTACCCCTGTCTGTTGGAGACCCGTCACTATTTTTCCTATCCCTAAATCTAACAGTTCTGCTGCTTTGACAAAGTTTTCTCCCAATCGCCTCAAAATCTTCTTGTCTTAAAATGACGGAGCTTACCGCACTTAAGCGCCTGAATTTATCTGTGTATCCTCCTGATGACCCATTTTGGGTTGCCTATAAATCTAACAGGTTCAATTAGGACTCTGTCGACTCCCTCATTCACAACATTTGTAAATCCTTGAACGTATCGATGAAGACCGTCCGTCGAGCCATTCTAAACTGCTTGTCAGCTTTTCACTCAGCCCCACAGTCTCTTCTGCTGCACGAACTGGAAACAGTTGCTTGTCCCAGGCCTTTATTAGCGTGGCTGTCTGATAAATTTTCTAATCGAACACAGTGCAAACGAATGGACGGCAAAGATTCAAAACCGTTGATTCACAAATCAGAAGTGCTACAGGGTGCTGTTGTTTCACCATTTCTTTTCTCTACTTACATCAGCGGCTTATCTACTAGCTCCCCATAGAATTTGTCCATATATGCTGATGATGATGCTCTTTCTGAATATGTTTCGAAACAGGGATGATTTTTAATGCTTTTACAAAAACCCATCTTCTGTTTACGGTTTCTCCGCACCAGCTGGTTTCACTCTCAAAATATAAATGTTTAAAGGGTCTGTTCTTTTTCCTTCGGTAGGCCTACCCCTCTGAAACGTCTTTCATCAACTCAAAAACTCTTACTAGTGGTGATTCTTTGAAACATCTGGGCTTGACTGTTGATAAAAAATTGAAGCGGACCTCTCACATTTACACCTAACCTTGTAAAGAAATTCCAGTTATATTTCCAGGTTTGCTCAGAGATAATTTCAAAATTCTTCGTCGGGCCTATCAATTATCAGCCGTGTATGCTTCGTACCACTAACTGAATTGTCCCTTAATCTATGTGAACAGCATTTATCAGCATGTGAGAAATTTGATCACAAAATTCCTTCAGATCTCATGCATCCTCTGTACAACATTCTTTCGAAGAGCAGCTCTCATATTTCAACGCGACCCGCTTTTCTTTCCATACCCTCTAGAATCAATATCTTTAGGATCTCCACTGTCCCATATTTAGCACGAATTTTGACAAACCGTGACCTTAATTTAACCGAATTCCTGAGCATCCTGTCATAATGTGTTATGGTTATTTCTGGATGATTTGTTTTACATTTTTAGGGACGATGAGAGCATTTTTTATTTTATTTATTTATTTTCCCCATTTAATTTTTATCCTAATATATTTTGACTGAAATGCAACATTATTGGATGTGCCCGAAGGTCTGTACAATTTAATACACTATAATACAATCCATTACAATGCCGTTGAACCTTTCTGTTGAACCGGAGTAACCTAAATTTCTCCCGAATTACAGGTTTGGCTCATTTTGGAGCAGTGTATTTTAATATTTTTCAGCGTGAGATGGTGCGTTACACTGGGAACTGAAAACGTTCTGCTCATCGTTTTAAAGTGAATAATAAACATTTCATCCGACCTAATTTATGCGGAACGATTTGCAATGCTGAATGTTTAACCCCTTTGGTTGCGAACGGTGAAGGCAAACTTAATATTCTTCAATAGCGGTTGCCTTTCCGCCCAAAGCTCCAAAACAAAGCTCTTGCTCAATTCAAAATGCTAAACTTTTGGTCACCAGCATCTTATCACAAACAGGTGTCAAAGCAAACTTTTATTGTTAATTATACTTTTTTGCGGAATTGGCCGTCGCAACACAACATTTGCGTTTCTCATCCTCGTCGAACGTCGCCTTCAAAACGAAGAACAGACTTCTGACTGTGCCAAACCTTGCGCATATGTGAGACCGCTATCCTTCAGAGATTCGAGTGTTTAAATGTGATGTGGGCCACTCAGAGCCTTTATCTCAGTCTACAGCAGCAAGTAATATTACATTTTGTGAAAAAGGAAGGATGCCGGATTCTGTGGGAGGTGCTACCGCGATAAGTTCCGGTTTCTGCTGGTCTTTTTACGTCTGAATTCCTTCCTTAAAGATGACAGAAAGAATCCGGAGTTTGCATCTATATTAATGGGGCCAGTTTCTTCTTTCGTAGTCTTATCATCTCTGGGCAGCTTCTTCTTCGATGATTCTTTCACTCCTCCTAACCTATCCATTTTCATTCCCTCTCGATTTCTCATTCGCAACTGCTTAACTTTCTGTTCTGTGAATATGAAGCCCATTTTCTTTGAAAGCCATCATATCACAAAGATGGACTGATTCGCTTATGCTGCCTTGCATTAGTTAAGGAAAGATAAGTTGTGGCGTCGTAACCGAGGCGGACCTACAGCTGTATTCTTCATGGCATAATCGTTAGTCCTCTATGTGTCGGCTCCTCTAAAATTTGGCTTTTTTAGCCGGTAGCAGTGAAAACTCTGGAGACTGTGGCCCGTTTGCCTAGGCCTACCAAACCCGGGGAAAACAGGCCACCCCAGCAGTTATGGCATTTACATCACGCGGAACATTATTGCTCGACTTAGATCCATGGAAAACACCTATATATGCTCATCCATTTATTTGCTAGGAAAAAACGGGCAAAAGATACTAGAGGGAAGAGTTCAAGTCAGTGCCGGAGGACATGGGCAACCTTTAGCAGTGGATATGTATGTTGTCAGCTCAAATTTGACCCGTGAGAAAGTACAACCTCGGCATAGCTCTTATTTGGTAGATACGCATTTGCTGCACTGTGCGGCGCATCGGAGCGTCCACGTAGGCTTTGCCGCCCTTAAACTAGTTTTCAGCGTGCCTCGCCCCTCCAATACACACACGCCAAACATGCTGACGCTGGGTGTATTTTCCGCCGTTTCTTATAGAAACTAATTCGTATCAAACGCTTCTATCATTCCGTTCAAATGCAGAGAAATAATAATAATAATACTGTATATTTCTCGATTTGCGAGAGGCATGCGCATGGCAAGATCAAATTTTTACGAGGATGATGCACAGGAAATGTAGGTGACAAAAGTGGAATGGGATAAGATGGTGGGAGCAATAATGAGTTTTTTAGAGGCTCACTGGAAGGTTGAACGAGATGCTGCAAAGCCATGGGGGTATTAAAAGTGTGCCAGTGAAAAGCTAAAAGTAGAAAACTCCATTTTTAAGACCGAGAAATAGTTTGCTGGGACTGTTTGCAAGTAGCGGACAACGAGTCATTTCGTGTTTAA
>LUCM01004094.1:0-17472 GCA_008360955.1 Fasciolopsis buskii
GGTCTTAAAAACTGAGTTCTCCACTTTTTGCTTGTAATTCCCCTATTGCTTTGCAGCATCTCATTTCACCTTCCAGTGAGCCTCTGCAATACCTCATTATTGCTCCCACCATCTTGTCCCATTCCACTTCTATCATCTACATTTCCTGTGCATCATCCTTGTAAAAATTTGATCTTACCATGCGCATGCCTCTCGCAAATCGAGAAATATACAGCATTATTATTAAAATAAACATGCGATCACAAAATTGTTATCCCATTCCACCGTCTTCAACTGCTTAAATGAATTGCGATTCTAATATTTCAGACTATGCATTCCGTCAGAAATTTTCTCCAAGTCATCTGCTGCTTGTTATAGGGCGTTTCTTTTCTCCTCACGAGTTGTCCACTCTACCACGCCCAGTTTGCTGTCTATTTTCATCACTCTGGACTCTCAACAAACTAGGGGACCTACCAGCGGCGTCGTCGACACTTCTCAGTCTGCTGCGTGCCTATGGCGGCCTACGACATGCACAAAAACAATGTGGTAGAGTTGAGAAGAGAACATCAATCTCAAATCCACCGAGTATAAATTCGCTAAAGATTGTGCACTCAATCTACAATATGACTTCGGATGCACATCATTCTCTGTTGTATTGTCTTCTACATTTTTTTTGACTACCGTTGCAAGTCATAAGCATGAGAATTGCATGCCTTGACACCAATCGAGAAATAAATATTATAATTATTAGTAATATTCTCCATCCCACCGGATCTTATCCGGTGTTAGGGACAGCATGCAGATCCCCGTCAAAGGCTTGCTCAGTACAACCGGGATAGGTTGGGTGGTTTCGGGGTGGATGCCTTCCGGCCCTGTCACCTCCTGCTTCTTTGGTTATCTTTAAACTCGGCCCGCCTTACCTTTATTTGTTTTCAGCTTATCTGGTTTATGCAATGCTTCGTCCTATTGTGAGATCCTAGAATCGTAAGTGTGCGCCTGCCGGTGCACGCTCTTAAAGAATCAGACAAACAGTTTGGCTCTGGCTTTGTATATAAGGTCGCATTATTTCCGGACTTAAGGGCGTAGTGTCCGTTCGTCCTGTTTGTTGCATCAATAAGCCTCTTGGATTACCCTGTGTCCTGAAAACTGGAAACCTTAAGACTTCTTTAGTTTGCTGCAATCAGTTAAGGTCCAGTTACCTTCAATCTATCTTGCAGTCTGCCTAATTCTAATCAGATAAAGTTCTCATGTAATTATGATCACTATCTCATAAAGGGAGATGCGGCATTGATGTGATTATGCAAAATGAAAAGTAGATTGTGAGTCCAAACCACAGTACCGAAATAGCTAGTTTAACTGTTACGAAACCTGCCATATATTTTGGCCAAATATTTTGAAATCGTCTTTAGACGGTGTTGGCATTACGTTGTAGGTTGGGCGGAGAATTCGACAGAATCCAACCCCCCGCCTCCGTCATCAGAAATAAACGGCTTTCGGATAACAGAGGACGCGGTTCGTGCACACCCGGGGAATGTGAGCGTTGGTGAATCAGCTTGTTCGGGTGAGATCCATCAAGCCTTTGTGAGGCCTCTCTTCGACCTCCTTGCCCATGTGTAAGCTGTAAAAGGAAGCTCTGCAGTGAAGACGTTTGCTAAAGGACTGTAAACTGCCGTGTCGGTGTCTATCCACAAGGTTAACTTGCGGTCGGAAGCAGGAAATCACAGATCAGTCAGCTTGACCAGCGTCTCAGCAAAGTGCTAGAGCGCGCCATCAGGGAATGCGTCTGCATTTGACGCACCAAGCCACGCCTTCCTGTGCTCGGCATAGTTTTCGAAACGAGGGCCTTGCATTACAAACCTCCTGTATTTCTTTGTCGATGTAATTGGTAGGCTGGATGAAGGAATGCCCGTATAGACACGTCACCTCGACTTCAGCGACGCATCTGACTCGATAAATCATCGTCTCCTGCTGCTGAAATTGCGGGCTTTTGGTATAGGTGGTAATCTGTTGAAGTGGATAGGTGACTAGAAACGGCAGGGCATTTGACGTCCGGGTTGGGGCGGCTAGTTCTGGCTCGATTACCTTTAAGAGTGGAGCGCCCCAGGGCTTGGCATGCTGGGCAGCGTTGCCTCTGTTGTTCGTGAATAATTTAGCCACGGAGTTGCGGTCTTTCAGCCTTCTCTTTTCCAATGACGTGGTTTCGGTTCGCCTGAATAAGATGCTCTGGGAATGACAACTTTCGAATGTTAACTCAGACAAAACATTGACACTCCACTTAGCGAAGGAGAAAGCTAACTGTTTCCAAGAAATGCGGAGCGCGTCACAATAAAACGCGGGAATGATCTTTTCACCGTAGATGCACCAGAAAGAGTGAAGGGTCTTGGAATCCAAATGTAGTCGGGTTTTACGTGGGCTGACCAATGTGCTACAGCTGCGGAAAAAGCCAGGTGAGAATTTTAGACAGAGGCCAACGCTATTTTGCTGAAACACGGTCGTTGTCGTCTTGCCACACAAAGCTCTCGTTAAGCCTTGTTTGGAATACTATGTCCAGGCTTGTTACCGATTCGTTAAAAGGCATAGACTGTTTGGAAAACTTGCAACGACTAGTTACGAATGATTGAAGATTAAGGACAAGGAATCTGGGAAAACAGGTTGACTAACTTTAGCTTGTTTGCACTGGAATGCCGACGAGATGGGGCGCCTAACTAAGATGTTTGAGGTAGTAAGGGGTGTCAGCGAAATCCATCCCCGAACCCATTTCCACCACAGTCTGCACTCCATAACCAGGTGAGATGAAAAGAAACCGATAAAACACTGTTGTTGCCCGACGGGTAGGACGTAGCCCCTCAGTAGCATGACGGTAAATGGACGAAATAAGTTGGTCAGAGGTACCTTTGAGGTACACGCCTCCGCGACCTTTGAGGCGGGATTAGATCGTAGTTTGGATGAGGTAAGTTAATATGTCTGATTTATTTTTGACATCGCGAGCACATTTGGAAACCATTGGAGTAATGGTTTTCCTGCCGTGGAGACAGGATGCAGTTTTCTCCACCACGGAAGCGGAGTTCTGGTGAGTCCATGGATATCGCGAAGTGAACACCCGCAGAAATGGACGGCAATCGCTGTGCACAATATATGGAGAGCTCTGGATGTTCCTCTGGCCCCTTTGGTTTTTCTCTTTTGCGCCGACCGAAGTAAGTACAGCCGAACGTAGAGTAATTATAAACTTAACGACCAGTCGGATTAATGGAGCAATCGGATGCTGTACTATGTAGCACCGTGTTTCTCAGGGCAACTCGCTTAACTGACGTGATCCTGGTCGGAGTTCCAGGCGCATTTGCCCAACCATACGACTGCAAATACAACAGTGACCTTTTGGAGGGTTCCACAGTACCACAGACTCTCCCGAAACAAAATTCTCCCAAATATCCGCCGCACTCAGGCACTCGACCACCCTTACTCACCCACGCCAACTCACTATGGTCGACTTCAAATTGCCTGACGTGTTTCCATCAGCTGGTTTGTTCTGCAGGAACAGGTTTTGTCTCATGTCCCGGGCACATTATGCAGGTTAGTTCTGCCCGTCAGCAGTGGATTGGGTCCTTACCAACGAGCCACATGCTATCGACCAACTCCAAGCGATGGTGCTCTCAGGGCTAGCAGATCACGGATTCTTAACACTCAAACTAATGCACACGGCAGCACTGGTGTGAACGGAGGGAACCACCAGCCGCAAACTCAATTAGGATGACTTCACAGGTTTGAGAATCCTCCTAAATCATCCCCATTGCTTCTCCCTCCAAATGCCGATCGGCCTTATGCTGAAATGAAAGGAATTCTAGGTGAGGCAATGAACCAACTGGTGCCTCTGTTACCTGTGGACGACTTCAAACCCAAGCCGAAACTGCGCAGTCATACACATAAAAATCTCCAAAACGAGGGCTTTGGGGGATCTCCACCAGCTATCACAGCGTCCGCAGTATCTTAGTGAGTGCATTCACATGATAAGCCTGTGTAACACGCGGAGCAGGCAGGACATTGCGGAGCGGTTCTCAGGAGCTTCTGCCAACAGCTCGCCAACGTGTCCAGTACCAATCTGGGGGTCGCAGATGTGCGTGGGTCAGGTGGCACAGCGGCAGACAGTAACACTAAAGCTGTCAACACACTAGCTGTCTAATACCGTGCGATGGTCTCCGAGCAGACCGGTGATTTGAGGAAGTGGAGACCCGGTACAGGGAGGGCAGAAGGTTCACCCCACAGGGAGCCGAATAAATTAGTTCTTCGACCGGACAGGTACGGCGCCAGCTTCATACGTTGAAAGTACGGAAATCGCCAGGCCTCCACGAGATCCAGCATACCGCGTTGTACGTGTGCGTAAACCATCTAGCTCGTCCACCGTGTGGATCATTTATCCATTCCTTGAGAGCAGGAAGAACGGAGGGCCTGTGCGTTCTTTTAATCTTCAAGTTTGGTGGTCGATCCGAACCTGAAGACCATTACCCAGTTTCGCTGCTAACGGAAGTGCCAAAAGTCATGGACAGTCTAATTGATGATGTTCTGCACAACATTTTTGATGACAGCCACTTGCACGATGCACAGCACAGGTTTATGTGACAAATATCGTGCCAAATGAACTTGGTCGATGCTATGGACTGGTACAGCGAGGCAGCGGACAGAGAATTTAGTTGAATGTAATATCGCCGGACTATTCCAAGGCCTTTGTCCTGTGGAGCCATCCCTGGCTATTAAAACGGATAAGAAAAATTAGGCTGAATGAAACCCTTGTCACCCGAGTGTCGCACAATCTGCGCAGCTGTTAATTCCGGGTCCACGTGAACAGGTCGTTTCCTAATAGCTTCGATGCCCCAAGTGAGACACCGCAGGAATCCATACTGTGCACAAGAAATTTCACTATTTTATCGAAAAATTCCTCTGAAATTAAACTGCAAAATATTACTTTATGCAGAATACTTGAAGGTCAGCCGAGAATTAGGAACTATGCTGGGCACGGACGCGTTGCGCAGGCCCCGACATCTTTCACCGACGGCCCGTCGCCAACAGCCTCCCTTAAAGTACGAGTAACTGCAAGGTGATGCCCATGTGCAGACATCATGTTAATGAGCGAAAAGTGGGAGAAATATACTGGAACTGAGAATGCAAGAGAAATCTGGAGTCAATTAGGACAGATAACTTGTCACAGGCAGCTAAATATGATACGGTAGCCTGGGAACCTTTGCTCAAGCTGTGCCACCTCATTCTTAGTATGGACATGTTCACTCGTGGTTCGTTCCGAAGCTATTATCAACCCAAAACAGGTCTCATATTTAAGTGAACATCCGGGTCTATCCTCCAGTTTTGAGGGGGAACAAAGATACGTTGAGAGAGTTCAAAGGAAGACCACAAAACGTGTACAAGGCCTCAAGCACCTAGCTTAATTCAATAGGCTCTTTGCCTTGAATCTGATTAGTATGGAGTACAGAAAATCAAAAAGGGACCTCATAGTTCTACGAAATTTCCCGACAAAGCAAGGGCATCCTAAGTGACACCTATTCAAACTAGCTGCAACATCGACGTTGTGCGATCACTGAACGAAGTGTGAGAGACAGCGTCCGGGGATGAGAGCCAGGAGGCAAGCCTTCCCCGATAGAACAAGTCATTAGTGGCGGTCATTACGGGAGACAGCTGTGCAGAAAGGAAGCAAAGGAGTGTTCAATCGGCGACTAGACCAGTGTATAGCTCAGCAGTACCCCGGTGCTCCATTTCAAACATCCATGGCACCGTTTGGTTCAGAGCTGCGCTAGTTGCAGCGAAGGAGCGCTCCTAAATCAGAGTTAACCTTGGGGAGGTGACCGTACGGCATCTATAAGTGAATGACTGACCGATTATTCTTTTGTGTACGTGCACTAGTGTTCAACTGTGATCCTGAGAGTGATTCCTAGCCGTATGTGTGAGCCGAAAAATCTTGCATACTAAGTGTTTTCATCCTTTTCTCTGTGACGTTCCGCGACCGCCCATAAAAAGCCATACTGGGGTAAGCTGACAGTGGCAGCGAGTGGTGAATGACTAGAGGAAGTTGCCGGAGGAAGTGATCGGGGCGGAATCAATACGAGAACTCGAAGGGCGACTGAACAATGTACGGCTATCTGTGTTTGGAGAGGACAGTATGTGAATCATGGGGCTGAAGAAATTGACGAGAAGAAAGCATCCCACCAATTGATTCCTCCTTTGTGGGCAATGAAGAGGGTCTCCACCCTCCTGCTGTCGAAGCACCGTGAGATCCATGGGGCTCTCGGTGCAGGGACCTGGACGGTCAGGCCTTGGATTGCGTTACACCGGAGAACCTGACTTTTCGCCGGTGTTTGTCTGCTGATAATTTGCTACTCAACCGATGGAAAGCCTTATCGACAGCCTCCGTCAGCGCGTTGAGAGTAACATTGAAGTGGTAAGGTTTATAGATATTTGGTTTGCCCATCCCAGTCAATTTGATTCATTTTTTCATTCCTCGAGTACTGAATATGGTTGAGATCTTTTTCTCACGCCTCACGGCGATAGAAGCAGTCTCACAGCGGATAAGCTGATACGATTTTATTTTGTGATTTGCAATTTCTCTGATTTGTTTGTCAAGGAATCATGCAGTTTCGATCATTCACTGCTGGTGTCAATCGCATGACAAAGTTTTCCTGGGAGCTAACCCTGGACTGGCCTCAAGGTTTGGTCAAGCCCTGAGCAGTTTACCACATTTACCAAAGCTTAATTACACTTTAAAGATGTTCAGGCTAAAGGTGAAGTCTGTTGTGTACTTCGGAGACATTGGAACTAGGCGTTGAGTGATCGTGGATAAGATCGGTTTTACCTATTTCATGGTTACCTTTTTTAGTTTTCCTTGAGTCGTCGCCGTGCTGTTTGATGTAAAATCACTCAGTAATTTCATTGGAATAGCATTTTTAGTGCCGTTTTTATTTTCGTGTGGAATCAGTCCCCAATCTAGACATTCGGTTACGTTTATGCTTTTCAACTTTTGGCGGCGATATAGGTGAACGGATCTATGTGAGTTCTAGCACCAGCAACCGGACAGACCTATACGCTACCTCTATTCCAATACTCGAATGGAACACACTTTCGAGATGGACACAGGCATTGAGTGTAGCGTTCGTCGTGGGATTTCTTTGATTGAACGTTTTCATGAAATAATTCACCATGTGATGTCATCGCTCACGTCACCATAAAGAAACCATGGAGGCACTGTACAGCTTTTTCATCCATGTTAGGAATCATCAACAGTGTATATCCACCGCGCTCGAACTGGGACGCGAACCCGGGACGAACGAATTTGAATCGAACGCCTTAGCCATTACGCTACCAGGCAGGCTCTGAACCACATGATGTTGCACCTATCCGTCACTGATTTGCACGATTACTGTCCGCTAGCAATCGACCCCTACAGGTAGATGACTTCTCTACAGGCAGTCTAAGTCTTTGGATATGACCTACAGAACTGATGATTCCTAGCAAGGATGAAACAGCTGTACAGTGCTTTCATGGTTTCTTTTTGGCGAGTTGAGTGGCCATATCACATGGTGAATTATTTCATGAATTACTAAGGTCTTATTTTCGATAAAAGTACGCCGCTTGATTTCGTTTCGCAGGGGTAACGTCCGCGAACAACAGTAGAGTTCGTCCGATTCGGGCCTGCAACGACCAAATTTTCACTCTTCGGCCGTTTCTCGAAACACCACCGCCTCACAGTCGTAGTCCTTCCCTACTTAGAAGGTGCCTTCGACTCACTGAACCAGACAGTGGTAATCAGCATCTTCTACCGAAAGGCTGCGCCGGAACAGTTTGTCACTGGTTTGTAAGCATTGTGCTTCCATGCTTGTACTCGTGAGAGACGTATACGGTGAAGTGTCAAGTTCATTTGACACGACTAACGGTGTTCGATTAGTGACCCATCCCTCCACTCTAGTTTAACTTCGTCGTGGACGAGGAAATGGAGATTGGTTTAGGAGTTCTAGGATGTAAGCGTCGAACTGGCAAATGGGTGGAGGCTGTGACCTAGATTACCCAGAAGACATCATATGCCCGACCAAATCCACGGAACATGCGTAGCGTGCACTGGACACCCGAGGGCTACCGCTCCACTCAGCTTGTGCTTTTCATCTTTAACGTTCAGAGTACTGTTAGAAGACTGCACGATAATAGTCCGGAGTTTGCTACTGGGTGGAAAGGAACTAATTACTGCAGACCGTTTCAGTTTTCTCGGCAGCTGCGTTAACAAACGGTAGCAGGACAGTGGAGGTGAGCATGGGTATACTCAAGGCGGGAGCGGCGTACGATAGATTGAAGCACTTATGACACCGGCCTGGAATTTTGCCGCAGCAGAAAGGTTGTTTTCATTGTCACAGTGCCCTCAGTTCTGCTTTATGGCTGCGAGGCATGGAGTTTACTCACCGACGATGTTTGTCGCTTATAGGTTTTTAATCATCGATGCTTGTGTATTATGGCTATGACTTGATGGAGTGACTATGAGAGCGCTCTGCAGTTTAAGAATCGACTATTGGGTATCAGTTGCAGCATCAAGTGATCATAAGCCTTAAAAGGGATCATCAAAACTGGTGGGTTAAGTTAGCCTAAGAGATGGAGGTAGCAGCTGCTTTAGGTAACAGTCAGAGACTTTTTAAGCATATATGTGACACCGGCGGCTGGCGAACTTCAGTTAATGAAGTCGTGTGCGATAGGACTGGAGAGCTCATCCATGGTAGACAGGAAAGACTAGACCGCTGGGCAGAGCACTTCAAGGATCAGTTTAGCTGGCCACATGCCAACGTATTTAGCTGCGAATCCTCCAAACGGAATTAGGAATAGAGTCGAATATTGGATTTGTGAAGAAGCAGCAAGCAGCCGGGCCCGACGAAATCTCCGCAGTTCTTTTCAAACTGGGTGGAGAAGCTCTGGTGAAATCACTTACCTCCTCGTTTCGTGATATTAAGAAGAAGGACCGCATTACGCTTTCGTGGGGTGGGTCACTGATTGCACCAATTTTCAAGAAGAACACACGGAGTGACTGTGGCGATCATTGTGGCATTAGTTTAATTCCGATAGTTAATAAGGCCTTAGCTCCGATAATGCTGCGTCGTTTAGCACCAACTCGCGAGAGTAATATTCGCGAATAGTAGGCCGAATTTCGTCCAGGTTGGGATTGCATCGATCAGATATTCATTCTTCGACAGTTACCGGAAACGCGCCACAGACACCGCCCTACCTGCGATCGTAGTATTTTTCGATTTGAAAGGCGCCTTCGAATCAGCGGATTGGACAGTGCTTTCCACCGGAGTTCGTAAACCTGTTGCGAACATTGTATTCGCATACCTGTGGCCCCATAAGAATATACGGTGAATTATCAAGTTCATTCGAAACGACTAGTAGAGTTCGACAAGGGTGTCCCATCTCTCCATTCCTGTTCAACTTTGTTGTTGGAAAATGCTTTAGGAGGTCTTCAGAATGCAGGAGTCGAACTGGGTGACCTAGATTATGCAGATGACGTCATGTGCCTTTTTGATTCCACGTACCATGCACAACATTTACTAGACAGACTCTCGGGGTTGGTTACTCGGTTTGACATGTGCATTTCACCTTTAAAGTGCAAAGTGCTGTTGCAGGACTGGACGACAACAGTACCGAACTTGATACTGCGTGGAGAGAAATTGACGATTTTGAACCGTTTCACTTACCTTGGTAGCTGCATATCGAAAAATGGTTTCTCGGCAGTGGAAGTAAATACGCGTATATCCGAGACTCGAGCAGATTACGCTGGACTGAATCACTTGCGGCGTCGGCCTGGTATTTCACTGAAGTTGAGAGGCCGTGTGTACTGTGCCGCAGTGCACTCACTTCTGTTGTACGGTTGCGAGACATGAAATATTCGTGTGGGAGATGTTCGTCGCTTGCAGGTTTTCGACCACCGATGTCTACGTAGTATGGCTAGGATTGGGTGGAGTGAACGGATGAGTAATGTGGAGGTCAGGGATGTAGTACTAAGTGCCGGCTCTCAGAATACTTTGTTTCAATGTATAAAGCAGTAGAGTATGCAGGTTGGGTCGCGAGTTGCGCATGACGGCCAATCGTTTACCATGTCGTGCCCTGTTTTGTGTTCCTCCCAAGGAATAGGAGAAGCCATGTGGAGGCCAACAGATCCCGTGGCAATGCGGGATGAGAAAATGCACAGCGAACTTAGGTAAAGTAGGTATCTCACGTCTCTGTCGTTGGGGTCCGAAATACTCGTCGACTAGCTGGCTGGAGACACTGAAGGATATGGCAGTGAACCGTAAACAGTGGCGATCGTGCTGTCATTTTCTATCGAATCAGAATGATTGAAAGAGTGTGTTTGTACCGTTATACTGTGTTCCGTGTGTTGGCTGCAGCAGCATCTTATTTTTTTCCGCCTGTGTAGGTCCAGCCCCGTCCCTCTTTTTATAGAAAAAATGCAACCCTGGGGAAAAGGCAGTCGTCAGTGAGGCTTGCCTTGCTGTTTAACGCTGAACGATGATGATGATTTCACATCCTTGATTGCTGGTTCTCTTCAGTGAAGAGAGCCTTGTATGCTGTGGGAGCATGCCTCTATCGAACCATTTGCGCGATGGATATGTAATAAAAACGACAATGACACAGGTTGTTCATCAAGCATGAAAATTTTGTCTCACCCGAGTTTTTACACTGAATTTGTTCATTATGTGAGTCAGTCGTTATGCTAGAAACAACATTCTTGCTCTAAAACAGCAGCAGAATTGCACTATATCGTGTGGTTAAGGTGTAATGAATCACCACAACGCAACCCAGGTAGCTTGGTGCCCAATTCTAACCGAAGTTTTGGATTTCACCTAAAACTCGATGCATATGCACTTCAGCTGGTGATTCCTAACACCAGAATATCCGAAGAGCTTTTCCTGCAGATTTCTGGTGTCGAACCACTATTGGCCTTTTTTCTGAATGGGCCTCTTTGTTTTTTCCGGTGAAATTAGCACATAAATGACAGTAGAATCTCATTTGAATATTGGGAAGTTTTTCACCGTACAAGCAATTTAATCTTCAAAAAAGGACATGAGACTGAGGTAGGTTTCTGTTATAAGTGGGAAGTTTCTTATACGGATAGGGAAATTTTGTCGGCACATTTGTTTACGAAACATCATACTTGAAGGTTGACGGCAGCTCGCTGTCGTCCGGCCTGTTACCACACCTGGCCCTGTACGATCTTTTATGGTTATGTGTCACTTCAAGTTTCAGGATCGTGGTTGCCGGTTCCGTGTGATGAACATTCGTGGCTATGGGGCATGTCCCTTTTCACTACACTCATGTTTGAAGCATGTCATAAAAAGTACTTACAACAAAAACGAATTTAGTATAATGACTAAGAACTTACCGCAACTCGATCACACACCTTCTGTGCCTTATGTCATTATGCATACGTTTTACTCCGGCTTGAAACCAAGCACAGTGCCAACGCAACAAACAGATTTTTGAAGAAAAATAGTTTTCTGTATTTTCACCGTGCGCATTTTGTGATTTTGTGTCTTTGTTTTCGGTGTTTTTAAAGAGGACGAGTTCTACGAATAGGCCATACAGCATTCACACCACTGATTTGAATTCTGAGCCATATCTCTCAGTGTTTCCGATCAACACTAATGCTCACCACTTGGGCTCCAACCATGAAGACGGGAAGCATCAACCGAGGCCATAGCAAAAGCTTATTTCTTCATCAGTCGACACCATATATTCTAAGTAGTATATTCCGCATACGGATGGATGGACAAAGTTTGCTCGGAAGCACGCGACCGGTTTCGCAGTTATTGCCGCTCTTCAGGTATGCGTGCCCGGCACTATTCTGTCCAACCATCCGTACAATAGTGCGCTCCTTTCTTAGTTTCTCACTTGAATCTCATTTGAATCGCTAGGAGCGTGAATGGATGGTAAATCCACTTGAGAATCACATTGTGATTTGTGGGAGTATTTTCGTCGGTCAGACAAGGCTAACCTTGTATATTTCGCATACGGATGGGTGAAATATACTACTGAGAAGAAAACCAATACTTTTGGGCCTCGTGTCCCCTTTCCCAAGGTTAGCCTTGCCTGACCGACGAAAATCCTCTTAAGACTCGCCATGTGATTCCTAAATGGAATTACCATTGGCACCATGCCGTTTAAAAATGCTCATTAACTTGCAGTCGAAATTTCATTTCGAATGAACACGAGTGGTAATACTTGGAAGTCATTTCGGAACCACTNCAGATTTGGAAATCATATTATGGACAAGCAATAGGTATATATATATATATATATATATATATATATATATATGGCCGGCGGTGGCTAAGCGGATAAGGTCGTGGCGTTTGGACGTGGAGGTCGCGGATTTGAATCCTTCGACCGCCAGTCAACTTCCCCACTTGGCAGCTCTCTGCTGGCCGCGGCCCCCTTTCGGAAAAATGATGTACACTGTTATTTCATTAATAGAGGAAGTAAAATGTAAAAGGTAAAAATATAATGTATATATATATCCGGCTTGAAAACAACGCAAACAACATATAAATGGAATCACGCAGAAAGTGGATAAGAGAGGGGGAACTAAGAATACTAATGAACAACGATAAACCAGTTGTTTTTTTTGCGTACTTTCACCGAACACATTTTGCGATTTTGTGTCTTTGTTTTCGGTGTTTTTAAAGAGGACGAGTTCTACGAATAGGCCATACAGCATTCACACCACTGATTTGAATTCTGAGCCATATCTCTCAGTGTTTCCGATCAACACTAATGCTCACCACTTGGGCTCCAACCATGAAGACGGGAAGCATCAACCGAGGCCATAGCAAAAGCTTATTTCTTCATCAGTCGACACCATATATTCTAAGTAGTATATTCCGCATACGGATGGATGGACAAAGTTTGCTCGGAAGCACGCGACCGGTTTCGCAGTTATTGCCGCTCTTCAGGTATGCGTGCCCGGCACTATTCTGTCCAACCATCCGTACAATAGTGCGCTCCTTTCTTAGTTTCTCACTTGAATCTCATTTGAATCGCTAGGAGCGTGAATGGATGGTAAATCCACTTGAGAATCACATTGTGATTTGTGGGAGTATTTTCGTCGGTCAGACAAGGCTAACCTTGTATATTTCGCATACGGATGGGTGAAATATACTACTGAGAAGAAAACCAATACTTTTGGGCCTCGTGTCCCCTTTCCCAAGGTTAGCCTTGCCTGACCGACGAAAATCCTCTTAAGACTCGCCATGTGATTCCTAAATGGAATTACCATTGGCACCATGCCGTTTAAAAATGCTCATTAACTTGCAGTCGAAATTTCATTTCGAATGAACACGAGTGGTAATACTTGGAAGTCATTTCGGAACCACTGAATCGTAACTGAACAATTGACACAAAAAAGCTATGTGCAGGTTCCAGATCGACCTATTTAACGCCCAACAAAGCCATTTCAGCGGAGCTGAAAGACTGACGTTAGGAACACGCCGTCTAGGTGGGTCACCCGAGTTCAAACGCTTAGTACCCTCTTCACTCTTCAGTTGCGGTAGAAGTAAGACCCGCAGTGGTTGAATGCAGTTATCCTATGCCTCTCAAGTTACGTCAATAGAACACAAATATGCAATCACTGGGTCAAGCCAGTGGGTTTGAGGACATTGTTTCTGTCTCTGATTCACTCTCCGAATCTGAGCGAAATCTAAATTGAATTCAAACTACAGATTCAGGCTTGCAATCACTGGTCATAACGTCTCCACGTGCCGCGCAAATGTTCGAAAAAATGTGCGCAGCACACTTATTTTACCTAAGATGTTGCAAATTGTGGAGTACCGTCACAAATAAGCTGGACTCTTGGCTTATTTAAAAGAGTCGGATGTCGCTTTGAATGCATGGATCCACTATCAGAAGTTTGAAAACAACCCGATTTCCCGGAAACGTTTTATCACGACTATCCTGTAAAAAGTCTACAATCGAGTGGTTCAGTGATCAGTGATCATTCTGAGTATTGTGACTTTTATCTAAAAAGGCATCTTAGTACAAGCAAAAGAAACAACCGTCGTGGTGTGTGATGTGAGATTCTGTGGTGGTTTTTGTTCGACGACCCAAAAGCAAGTGATCATCTCAGTTTTATCCTTGTGAAGACTCTAATTTCATAAATGCATTCCGAGGAAAGTGTTGTTACTTTGCCATCTGCTCCCATTTTTGTCAGATGTATTTTTACTCTGAAGCAACCATCTCATCTGATTACACATTCCACAAGCTAGAAATTCAAGCAAAACTGCATGTAAGCTACACGAAATCACATGAAATGGTCATAAGAACTCTCAAAATCGTATGAGTAGCCGTCTGCATTGTTTCATTTTTTGTAATTTGATTGCTACAAGCTATCTGATCCGACCTGCTTATCAATCTTTAGAGGTGCACTGGCTGAAAAGCTAGGATTGCCTCCACTTCAAAACATCAATGAGCACTGGTCGCTTATCAAGAATGCATTTTGCTGGCATAGTCAACTGTGGCCTGACCCATCGCGTTGCGACACCTTGGATTTCTGCTAGATCTTTGTGCCTTGACGCACCCCAGTCCATCCCTGCTGGTAGCGAGTATAATGAAGTACGGCTCGTAACGGGATGTGAACTTCATGCGAGCTTGCGTAGGGATCGCGATATCTGGTGATCTCAACGGGCTTTGGAGACGTAACGTTGCCGGTACGGGAAATTCCTGCAATTTGTTTCACCTTATCCGAGCTATCGGTAAAAAAAGTATTGGATGTGAGCGGAACGATCTTTTAAACTGACAGTTCGCTTTTCTACATTCAGTGGCGAATCCCGGTACTCTGGGCGGAACACTTTCAGGCAAAATTTGAGTATCCCTCAGCGTCAGCCCCTCGTGCAGCTATTCCGGCAAGCGTCCGGTTGCCCGTTACAATAGACCCACCATTTGAGGCGGAGATCCCCGGATAAATCCGAGCCTCAGGACTTGATAAAGCGCCGGGCTCCAGTGGCGTTCCCTCAGCTCTATTTAAAGATGGAGGAGTGGAACGGGTTAGTTTGTTCTCGAAGGTACGGTGCTCCGAGAAAGTCCCCTCATGAGGGGGCCGATTTTTGTCCCCGTTTTTAATAATGGCTTGTGTAGTGACTGCGCTCACCATAAAGGTATTAGCCTAATCCCCGTAGCGGTAAAGCTGCTTTCGTCCATCATTTATCGCGACGAGGAGGATGTGTCGGCCCTCAAAGAGCTGTACCGTCATGCGTCAGGTCGGGTTAGGCCTTATGGCCAGCCTTCGCCACTCTTCTTCGTCCCCAGTGGAGTACGGCAGGGCTGCCCTATATCCTCATTTGTTGGATTTTATCGTAGGGAATGTTTTGCCGAACGCTTTACCTGGTCCTTTAAACGGTGGATTTGAACTTCTCACAAGGAACATTCTGACTTGGTGTATGCCAATAACATCGCCTTGCTGAGCGACGATGCGCAGGCACCAACTCGCATTAGACCGCTTGGCGATTGAGGTATCTAGGTACGGTGTATGGTTTGCACCTTCAAAATGCAAGGTACTTCTCCAAGACTGGCAGGAGACTACCTGCACGGTCGGTTAGAGGTAGTCAATAGCTTCAAGTACCTCAGGAGCCTGATCACACCTGGCGGAACTGTTGGGGAGGAGGTCTCACCGCGAATTGTAAAAGCCAAAGCAGCTTCCAAGAACCTGCGACACTGGACACTGGACATCCGACTCTCCATCAAAAAAGGGTGTACAGTGCCACAGTCTGTAGTGCCATTCTTCACGATCGGAAGACCTAGCCCATCTGCACCGAGCATGCCCGAGGATTTCTTGTTTTCGACCACCGATGCCTCTGAAGCATTGTTCGTGTCTGATGGGAACATGAGGTGAACAATGGTGAAGTGTGTGGTCGTGTGTTGGGCGCAGACAATCGTCCTACATCGAATTCATTGAATTGGGCACACTGCGTATGCCTACCCATCGTCTACATTTTTGAGTTCTTTTTCCATGGGCCAGACAAGATTGAAAGAAGCGACGCGACGGTCGGGCTATAACTTGGAATAGAGGTATGAAGAAGTTAGCTTCTGTTTTGGCCTCGGTTATTGCTTCCCGTCTTCATGGTTGGAGCCCAAGTGGTGAGCATTAGTGTTGATCGGAAACACTGAGAGATATGGCTCAGAATTCAAATCAGTGGTGTGAATGCTGTATGGCCTATTCGTAGAACTCGTCCTCTTTAAAAACACCGAAAACAAAGACACAAAATCGCAAAATGTGTTCGGTGAAAGTACGCAAAAAAAACAACTGGTTTATCGTTGTTCATTAGTATTCTTAGTTCCCCCTCTCTTATCCACTTTCTGCGTGATTCCATTTATATGTTGTTTGCGTTGTTTTCAAGCCGGATATATATATACATTATATTTTTACCTTTTACATTTTACTTCCTCTATTAATGAAATAACAGTGTACATCATTTTTCCGAAAGGGGGCCGCGGCCAGCAGAGAGCTGCCAAGTGGGGAAGTTGACTGGCGGTCGAAGGATTCAAATCCGCGACCTCCACGTCCAAACGCCACGACCTTATCCGCTTAGCCACCGCCGGCCATATATATATATATATATATATATATATATATATATATATATATATACCTATTGCTTGTCCATAATATGATTTCCAAATCTGACGATGGTTAACGTCGTGGTCGCGGGTCATTTCGATCGAGTTAGAAACCACTGAGTGGAAATGCCATGAATACCGCTAGCCGTCTTCACATAGCTCAAGACAAAAGCACATCACAAATCTCATTTTCTGTACAGATGCGGGAAATGAGCAAGGTTATAAATGTTTGGCTTCAACGATGTTCAATGTATTGTTCAAAATGCATAGTCGAAAGTTGTGTCTTTGACTGAGATTCCTAGATCCGAGCCCTAGTTGTCGTACAATTAATCGACTGTCATGTATTTCTGTAGCCTTATTTTCTTTCTTTTAAATAGTTCGTTTGATGGGTTTTTCTTGCTGGATTCCGGCATTATTACCATAACAGACAATTTAACTATTCGGTACATGGTAGAATTTATCTCAGCGAGTGTTTTATGACGCACTTGAAGCATTAATATAGTAGAACCATCCCCCATAGTCGTTATACCCCTTTTCGTGGAGGCAGAAACCAGAAATCTTGACCTTGAAACTCGCACTGCCATGGGACCACACAAAGTTTCAGTTGGTCAATTGTGGCAATAAGCCAGACGATAGCGAATTGCCATCTACCACCATTGTCTGAATTACTGGAGATATACGACTCAATTTTTTTGTTTTAGGGCTAATTTGAGAATGCTTACTGACCAATGTTCTTCAATACCCAGAATGAACCTCGTATTTTTCAAATTCAGTTTGTTTACTTATTCAATTGCTGGTTCGGTTCCAAAATGTTACTCTGTTACCGCGGCCTGGTCAGTAAAGAACGATTTTCCC
>LUCM01004094.1:17482-103343 GCA_008360955.1 Fasciolopsis buskii
ATCCGCTTAGCCACCGCCGGCCATATATATATATATATATATATATATATATATACCTATTGCTTGTCCATAATATGATTTCCAAATCTGACGATGGTTAACGTCGTGGTCGCGGGTCATTTCGATCGAGTTAGAAACCACTGAGTGGAAATGCCATGAATACCGCTAGCCGTCTTCACATAGCTCAAGACAAAAGCACATCACAAATCTCATTTTCTGTACAGATGCGGGAAATGAGCAAGGTTATAAATGTTTGGCTTCAACGATGTTCAATGTATTGTTCAAAATGCATAGTCGAAAGTTGTGTCTTTGACTGAGATTCCTAGATCCGAGCCCTAGTTGTCGTACAATTAATCGACTGTCATGTATTTCTGTAGCCTTATTTTCTTTCTTTTAAATAGTTCGTTTGATGGGTTTTTCTTGCTGGATTCCGGCATTATTACCATAACAGACAATTTAACTATTCGGTACATGGTAGAATTTATCTCAGCGAGTGTTTTATGACGCACTTGAAGCATTAATATAGTAGAACCATCCCCCATAGTCGTTATACCCCTTTTCGTGGAGGCAGAAACCAGAAATCTTGACCTTGAAACTCGCACTGCCATGGGACCACACAAAGTTTCAGTTGGTCAATTGTGGCAATAAGCCAGACGATAGCGAATTGCCATCTACCACCATTGTCTGAATTACTGGAGATATACGACTCAATTTTTTTGTTTTAGGGCTAATTTGAGAATGCTTACTGACCAATGTTCTTCAATACCCAGAATGAACCTCGTATTTTTCAAATTCAGTTTGTTTACTTATTCAATTGCTGGTTCGGTTCCAAAATGTTACTCTGTTACCGCGGCCTGGTCAGTAAAGAACGATTTTCCCAGTTAAAGTGAAACGTTAATGTGGTCAGTTATTAATCATATCTGTTTATACGTTTTTCCCACACGCATGCATGCATACCTTATTGTGATCACAGCAACAGTATCGGACAGCTTGCTACTGGGCAGACAAATTGGTTTGCCTTGGAAATAGTAAGTTTAACCAGTTGATTTCATCTTTATCTACTTCAGACCGACCGAAAGATATTTTCCTATACGCACAAGCTCTGTATCATAATAAGCAATATCACCGGGCTATTTCACTGCTCACAAACAGAAAAGATCTCCTGGTAGCTCCCGGATTTTTTTGTTCCTAACGACCACATAGAACTTCCTTGCCTGTCGATATTTGATTGCACAATGTCACTATGCTTGTGGCGAGTATGTGGAAGCACTGAACATACTGGAGGAAACAGACAAACATCCCACACATGTTGTGAACACGAGCTTAACCACATTAGTCACGGGTGCATTAACGAAATTGCGTACACCCTCGAACACAACTCAGAAAGTAGAACGTAATTGTCTAGCCAATTCACGATCTCGGCGAGATTCAGCACCAGAAGATGAACTGTTAGGAGGATTCACCTTAAAAATGGTAATTTTCGAAACCAGCCCGGTTGTGTATCTTGATTCTGTCAGCTTCAAAGCAGTGTAGCCCTGCTCAAAGGTAAAGTGTATGAAAGTTTGGAGAACAGAGTTGTCGCTACCCAACACTACCGAGAAGCACTTCTGTTCGATGTCACGTGTTACGAGGCATTTGAAAAGTTGGTGCATTTTCAGTCTCTAACTCCGACTGAGGGTAAATCATTTCTGAGTTCATTCTCATGCTCTCCATCCTCTCCACCGTAAAGAAAAAGCGCTTCTTGCGGAATTGAATTTTTCCGATCAGTTGGATCCAACAATGAGTTCACTGGTGGAATACCTGTACAAAGATAAACTGAATCAGGTTCGTGGTGTTTCCGTCACTACACTACTCTTCTCTTAAACCACAAAGTACTAACCTATCCTTATAGAGTCTGACTACTACAACTGAGATCCCCGCAACATTGGGCACTGCATTGGCCGACAATGTCGACGTAATCATCAACACGGCCGGTCGAATGCTTGATTTGTGCCAGTTCCAAGAGTGCTATGAAATTACCTCACGGTAAGTTGGTATTACCTTGATCCCATCTCATTGTTACTTTCTAGACTAATGCGTATTGATCCATACAATCTGACTTGCTTACCTATTCACATATCTGTTTTGAAAGAGTTGGATCGGTCAAATGGTTTGCTTCTGGTTATTTAACTTATTCCGTCCATCCACACAATCTTCAGAGTTGTTCCGAATAGCTCACAAGTTGATGAATGTGTATCCATCAAATGCGGTTAGTTTCTCACGTGGATTTCCAACTAACTTCATTTTGCTTCCCTTTAGATATCGTGGTTTGCGGTCGGTTGTTATTACCTTTGCACTCAACGTAATGAATTGGCTCGGCGTCATCTTCTGTTAGTTTTGCTTTTTTTCTTACTTTTAGTGAACAAATTCTGGGTTTATACGATTTTGTCTATTGTTTTTCCTGTACTTTATAGCGTCCTGTAGTTGTCGCTTGTTTGCATTCTAGTTATGGTCCTGTTTCCAGTTGATTATGGACTGACTGCAGATTCGCTCTCAGGACTTAGGCTGCTTGTCGCTTTTTCCTTTCTGGTCATCGTAATCTAATCAACTTGTGGAGTATAGTTCGGATTCTGCAGTCAAACCTCCTGAACGCAAACGCTCGCTTATTGGACGTTGTGGATGTTTCATAATTTTTTTTCACGGTTGTTAAATCTAGCGACTCCAATCAGTCGTCTTGAATCCAGTTCAAACCCACTCCGCTTGATCAGGCGGGAAGGATCTAGATGGCTTCTGGCAGGTCCACACGATAGTTTCCCACGATCAAACGGTTTATATAGGTCCACACTAGACAGAGCTCATTGACCGATTGCCCTCCATGGAACGGGCTCATTGTCTATTCCTTGGTCTTCATATCAATTGCCATCCCCGTTGTCTGGGCGTGTCACAAAATTAGACCACCTTCAGTCAATCCGCAGGTTATGGTGCCTGGCTGATTCCGTACTTGTCCTCTGGCTTGCAGTCGGTCCAGTTCCAAGCTCATCTGTTGTTCAGCTAACATCGGCAGTCAGTCCTGTTCTTCTGGGTGTAATTCTGCTTCCCTTTTGTATGACTCCCCACCGAAGAGAAGCGACCTTGAGCTTCTGGCATCTGCATGTGGTCTCCTCTTACAATGAATCACTGGGTTCAGTGGAGAAAAATGTTTGGGTATTTCCCGACATATGTAGCCTGAGAATGTTGACGAGCCTGTCATTCTTACGAACTTCGCCGCTCTTAACAATTACGATACTGCAATCATAACTCCCCAGGGTTGTTCTGCTAGACCAAAAGAAATGATTTTTGCGTTTTACGTGTTATCTAACGCAGGAATAGGGACAGATCAACAACCGGGCCCTTCGTAAATTGCAACTTCCGCCGATTATGATATCAACTCATTGACTGCTAAAAAACGCCGCAATGAATTTATTTTTGATCCATTCACATGTTGGTTGATGCTGCACAAAATCCGGAAACAATTATTAGAAGTGTGACAAAAATGTTCACTGGCTTGAAATCAAGCATAGTACCAACGCAGCAACAACAAAGAAAGAAACGAATACAAACAAAGGGCACGTGGGAAAATTGCTTAAGTAAAGGACAAATTTGTCGTTTCCAATGTGCAAAGTACATATGGTATCAAACAGACCGCACAGCATTCCCACCACCGACGTCAGTTCTGAAACTTATCTCTTAGCGTTTCCAACCAGTGATGACTTACATTGCTTGCACCCCCAACCACGAGGTTGAGAAGGACCATCGCATGCCAAAACCAAAGTTACCTTCTTTATACTTCTGCACCAATCGTAGCCTGATTACAGAATCGCTTCCTCCAGCCTTGCCTGGCACCTGCAAAAAGAATACAGAAAGATAGACGATAGACAGGCATACCCAAAATCTGTCCAAGCCACCAAACGCGGTGTTAAATCAGTAACTTTCGGCACCCAACGCGCTCGGAATGTACTTCGTCACTTCTCAATTGATGGTCCCACCTGACTCGAGCAGAGCGTCTGAGACATTGTGATCAAATGTAAACAGCCACGAAATATCCTCAACTTTAAACGATATTAGGAACCGCGACACTGCATACCCTTTCCTTGAGGAAAAGCCGAATGTTGTGATAGCGCCACGTGTTGCATATTCTTAACAGCTTTTTTTTGCTTTCGCCATTCGTAGTATGATCTCTTCGTCACCACCGCCAGTTGTAACTTAGATCCTGAGATACTTAAAGTAATCGATTTCTACTAAGTGGTCACCGAAAACGGCTCCTTCCAGTATTTAAAAATCGCCTCACGCTACTAATGTGCAAAACACTCATCATACCTGGAAACCTCAATGGACAAACAATTCAGAACGTGTGTGCACCTGTGCTGTGTCCTTGAACAAGGCAGTCTTGCCGACATACTTTGACTAGAAAAATCCAATCTATGGGAGGAGTTCATTTCCATCTTCTGTTAGAGCAAACAAAATGTTATGAGCAACATAATCCATGACAGAGTTGACTGAGAAAGGAGTTATAAGGCAGCCTCGGCGAACTATACTGGCAAGGCGAATGGCGGTGAAAGCTAGTTGTAAGCCTTAGCTCAATCTGAGGTATGAAGATACAACTCTTTGATGATTGATATCTCGAGTTTTCTGTACGCTATCTCAATGTTTAGGTCCTCCGCATCTCGTGTCGTGGAAATCAAGTTTCCCCGGTATGCCAACCATCTCCATCCGAGTCGATGGAATTCCCTCTCAACCGTTCCCTGCAACCGTTGGTTTCTCCCAAGGTTTCTTGCTAGCGCTCACCGTCTTTCTTCTGCTTATTAACGATCTTCTATCCAATACATGTAATCCAGTCCAGTCCTTTACCAGTGGTGCCACCCTACATTCTCCCCTTTCTTACCGCACTTTCCGCCATACAAAAACCAGGACTGATCAGAATCTGTGATGTTGTCATCGTGTCGCTGAATTTTGATCTTGAATACATCTCGTGGGTTGCTGTATTCACGTTGGCTCCAGTGCTTTGAAAATTTTCCTCTAATCCCCTTAAACATTTTCCATTTTTCTCTCATGTATTTTGATTCAACTGATCCGCGCTCCGCAGATTCTGTCTCTCTTCAGCTTATCTATAACTTCTCCGTTATTCTGGTTCCCTTTCGTATCTCAGCTAGCTTCTCGTTCTGCGCGCAAAGTTGGCTTTCTTGTTCGCGTTCGTTTACTCCCGCCCACCACTCTATCCCTCATACAAAACTAAATCTTTCCTGAGATGGAATATTGTATTCATATGCTGGTGCGGCTTCATCTGATTTTCCTTTTCTATTTGATCAGGTTCAACACAAACCAGCTGATCAGTGGCCGATATACAACCACCTGGCGAAGATCTCTAGCTAAACGCGTGTTGCCTTTTACATGGTTTATGATCAGACATTCATGGTTTTATACGTTGTTAGTTATTGTGCTTCTCGCTCGCTCAGTTAAAGTAGAACTCTTTATTCGAGGGTGCACATCTAGCCTTTGTCCAACTAAATGCTATCCTCAAGACAGCAGCGTTGTCGCAAACAAGCTGATGACTAGCTGATCGTTTCGTGCGCCCATTCTGGTGAACCTTGCCGATTCAATAGAATAGGAAAAGAGCAGTAATCGTGCTTTGTTCATGCGTGTGATCTAGATTACGCAGATGACGTCGTGTACCTGCTCGTATCCGCCGACCATGAACTGTGCACGCTAGATAGACTCTCGAGGTCGGTTGCTCGGCTTGGCATGTGTTTCGCACCTTCAAATTGCTAAGTGTTGTTACAGAGCTGGATGACAGTGGTGCTGAACTTGATGCTGGATGGAAAGGAACTAACGATTTTGGACCGTTTCACTTACATTGGTAGCTGCATGTCGGAGGATGGTAACTCGGCAGTAGAGGTGACCACGCGTATACCCAAGACTCGAGCAGCTCACGCTGGACTAAAGTACTTGTGGCATCGGCCAACCTTTACCTCACAATCACTACAATTAGTCTGTGTTGCTGACCTAAGCGATACCTAGTTCAGTCTTATGCACGTGATCTCGATCGGTTCGCTGACTTCTGACAGATGCAATAAACTTTGGCTTCTTAGCCTAATTATTCTCGAGCACTTTCGAATTCTTTAGTATGGTTGTCAAACTAATCGGCCGTGTGCATTTTGCGGCCTACTATTGGGTGTACAGATTAACTGTTGGAAACACTACTCTTTTGTGGACACTGCATATTTTGCACAATTATGTGTACAGATCATGTAATCGGAACCACAGTGAAAGCCAGAAATATTGGAAGTAAAAGAGGAAAGGAGTAGAAACAACTGAACTGTGATAAATTTGTGAGTTGGTGCTATCTTTGTCTTAACTGCGTTTTTGCCGAAGCAAGCTGCTTCACTTTTTAGCGGTTCATCACCGATATGGCGGACGTGCCCGTTGGCACGCAGTTGTTCTCTGCAGTGTTCTGATACGAGGATAGGCTTTGATTGGAAAGCCGCCAATTAATAATCATGAGCTGCTGCAGTCTGACCGTGCTAATTGATGTGCGAGTGTCGCCAGCACAGAAAAGGAGACTGTGCCCTCCCTTTTACTGCCAACTGCCACATGGCAATTGTGGTTGGACGGGTAAAATCGAGTAAACCCTATGGTGACATATGCCCACCAATCAGCCTGGGTGGTCCCGATTTCGTATCAAAGCGACTTTGCCCACGTAAATTTGTAAACTAACAGGCCATTTGGGTAATCAAGTAGTGACTCGGAGAACCGATGAAGGGAACGAAAACCATGCAGGCTGAGATACACGTTTGTAAAGATTGTAAGTACACTAGGTTTTCAATAAAACATTTTTCATCAAGGAAACTTGGTAGTTTTTGTTAAAGCTACTCGAGACGGACGATTGCTGGTTGTAATAGACACGATTGGAAATAGATTTGACTGGTGATTTTTGAATGTCCGGTTAACGTTTCAAGTTTTACTACACAATGGACGACCGAAGCACTGAGGCAAAAGTTGCTCGCGAATAAATCAACTGTTTGGGTAAGGACGCACCTTAACTGAATAGAACCCAACTGCCTAGTCCAGGCCACTTGTTTTGTAACTTGGATAGTCCAGCAAGACCCTACCGTGGCTGGAGTGACTAGTTTTGTGTAATTTGGTTTACGTCATTGCGTGCCAGATAGGTCCTGTAATACGATGCACACTATCATCACAAGTTTCTTCCCGTCTTATCTCGCTGGTGAGCTAGTACAGAGAGCCACTGTTCGGCACAAACTCAGCGAAAGTCAGTCATTATCGCAACACCGGGGCTAGCAACGTTCATAATCTTGAGTTCATAGTACCAAGCGATAGGACTGCAACCGAGGATCATGCCGGTTTCGGATGTCGTTGTGGTAACTGAATACTCCATATTAGCAAGTTTTTGCATATTGTTTTCTCCCGGCATGTTAATGCATCATAACTTCTGCCTATTTACACTTTAGCTACAAATTGTCCCAAGTTCCTTAAAGCCTAACGTTGGGTACTCATTTAAGTCTTCCGTTATCTCTCATAGTGATCACAGCAATCGTCGGAAACGAGGATATTTCCACATTGTCATGTCATGCATTTAGTTTGTCTTCATATCTCCCAATAAAATTGGCTTTGTCATTGCACAATGAATTCTCGCTAATCAGATTCGTTGGACTGGATCTATTATCTGTGTCACTTTCTGTTTTCACGTCATCGATTTAGAAAAGCTACGCAATTGGATCGCCGTTTTGGTCCCACTTGGTTGGCTTTGGGTCATGCCTTTGCTGCCGATGGGGAGCACGATCAAGCTATTGCATCTTACTGCACCGCGGCACAGGTCATCCGAGGGTGAGTTTTTATCCAGTCCTGTTACTGAAGGCTCTGGTAGATGTACGTTATGTAGGTGTGATCCTGGTGGGTAAGATATCTCTCCGTAAATAATTTTATTACATCCATTAAGTACGAATATCATGATAGGAGCCCGCCCAATACCCGCTTGAGCCCACTACACGGGAAAGCGGGGGAGGGCGCAAGCCGTCAACTATGCTCTGAAACTTGGTTTCCTAGGACCACATAAGGTCTCAATAGGTCAGGCGTGGCATCAAGCCTGGCGACAACGAACTGTCGTCTACCACCAAAATTACCGTCGGTTGGTGTATACGTGAAAAGCATTTCCGATGTCCTAAGCCATTCCGTATTGATATAAAACAGGAGCCGCTAGTAAATGGCTTCATTCATTGGAGACCGCATCCAGTTTCTGTCATCTGATAAACAAGTAAGTGACATGAAATATTTGAGTGCTGTTACACTCTAGTATGACCTTCATTGGCCTTCATGCGTTCAATCTACCGTTGGAAAATCACATCGTTTGTGCTGTCTGACAACAGAGTACGTCAGTTCAAAATCCCACCATCTTTCATACGCTCTTTTGTAAAAGTTTTCCGTTTATCTTGTTCGTCATCCCGTCATTTTCCTGGACTTAGCGATAAAACACTTCATTCTTCTTCTCGGAAATATAAACGCTATCGGCTTTGTTCCTTTGGTTGCACCGAAAGGACCTCGCTCCAGATATATTTATTCATCACAAAACACGTTCTCGGGAAAAACAAATGGTTCCTAACATTCCTTTCGGTCCATTCCGTTGCGGCGACTGGCACCAGTTTTCCATTTGTTTCGTTCAGATCGTTTTTGTGCTGAAATTCTATCTTACTATTTCTAATATGATTCTTCGGAAAACAATGTGCTCTTTCGTATCCAAAATGAAGGAATAATGCGAGCGAGTGGATGAAAGATCATCTATTTCGATCCGCACAGGGCAATTAGTATCTTTAGCCTTTTAGTAAATTAAGAGTAATGTTAAATCATGTGCACTTCGGTCTCTAATAATAGTAATAATAATAATAATGACCCAGGATGCATGTAACCTAGTTTGAATACGTAGCGGGATGCACCACCGGAACCCGTGGAAACATTGATCAACTGTTTCACCGGGAATTCCAGGAATTCATTCGGTTTACAGTGACTGTACGCCATTGATAATTCTATTGTGTAAACTAATGCGCAATCAGGTAGACGAAAACTACTTCTGAGCTTTCCGAGATGTTGTATACAGGCCCATAGTTTTCAGATGATATCATTTGGATCAATCTAAGCTAATCGCTGACCCCCCCCCCCGGGGGAGGCTGACGCTAGGTAGTATACTAGGAAGCAGTTATTGTTGATCAAAACCGAGTCAGATTATCGTAATCTTTTTCTAAAGAGCCTTCCAAATGCTCATCCGTCAAAGATATCGAACGGACTCCAATAATCATATATCCGGATAAAATCACGGTATCGACCCGGTTGTTTTCGTGAAAAATGTCTTGTGATGTTTGGTGAAAATCATCTGGGATTGCAGTTTTTTCGGTACCTATGACAAAACGAACTTCCAAAGCTCATTGTGCATAATCGGCAGAAGTCCGGGATCCGATAAAACAGTGTAGCTTGAACACTCTCATCGAGAGCCATTCCATTTTCAGAACCGATAGTCCAACTGCCAGTCCTCAGAAAGGCGAGGTTGAAAATGCATGAGGGGAACAGGCGAGAGCCCCGGTCGAAGAAAACCACGGTAGACAAATTAGTTTTTGGAGGAGATTCTCAAAACTTGTGAGTGTCGGTGATTGTGCCGATTTACAATAGGAGTGATAGATCTTCATGTGAAAACCATATAGGAATCATTTTAGTTGGCATCGCATCCAAACTGATCGCGAGAATTATCCTCCCGGAGATTTGATAATCGGGAACACTTTATGCGTGAGAATCAAGCTGGTTTCCGTTTCAGTCGAGATTTTATTGACCAGATTTTAACTCTGCGTCATGTATTAGACCTACGACTTCTGTCTTCCTTGATTTGAAAGTGGCTTTCGACTCAGTCGATCCTGCAGCCCTGGTATCGCCTCTCGTTGAAGGGTGTGCCGGAGAAATTCACTTCACTTATCCAATCTCTGAATGAGAACAACCGAAACCGAGTTCTTCCTTTGGGGCGATGTTTTGCCGGCGTTCACCACAAGAAGTGGTGTTCGTCAGAATTGTCTACTCCTACCTTTCATTTTTAACTTTATCATTGAAATGGTTATCGAGATAGGCTCACCCTCATGTGAGAATAGTGTTATTGATATTCTCTCAGACAGAAATCTGTCTGACTTGGGATGTGCGGACGAGGTTGTGCTACTGAGTAAAAATTCAAGTAAGTTGCAATTTTTTCTCGACAGTCTGAAGGATATTGTGGGTATGTTTGGTATGCGTTTTGCACCTTTACAGTGTGAATTGCTGTAGCAGGATGAGATTGGCCTAAAGTCGACCCTTGTTCTGGCAGGGGAACTTCTGGATGAGGTGGACAGATTTAGTTCATTGGTATCTTCATCTGACCAAGTGGTCCTATATCAGATGAAGTATTTTCGGGCATCCAGAAGGCGCGATTTGCATTCACCAATTTGAGGGATCTGTGGCGTCGGCATGACGTGGTTATCGATCAAAGGTCGAGTATACACGGCAGAAGTAAGGTCGGTGTTGCTGTACGGCTCCGAAACATGTGCGTTGAGAGCAGGTGTGCAAAGACTTCTAGCGTTTAAACACCGTTTCCTTCAAATATGGTGGGAGAATTTTATGAGTTATTCAGGAGTTAATCGTGAGGTATGGGGTCATAGGGTCTAGTTTTTAGAACGGGCGCCGAGTGTGAACAGGTTGAGGTGTTTGAAACATGTTTTACGGTTGCCCACAGAACAACTGCCTCACTAAACACTTCTTCGAGGCAGGTAGTGGCTGAAGAATGGTTCCTTGTGACCAGTCTATTGAATGAGGAAAAGTATGAAAGTTTCAACCAGTAGACTGGTTTCTGTAGGTCCAATTAGACTGCCGGGTTGGGATCCACGAGATCCCACCCCCAAGCGATGGTTGGAGACAATAGAGTGATATGGCTGAGTGCTGCAGTCAGTGGCGTTCTTGCATTCACAACCTATTTTCTTCTGTATAGTTCTTCAACTTATTGTCCTGCAGTCGGTCTTTCACTATCCCCTGTTCTTCTTTGTTTGGGAAGATGATGTGAGGTAGCAACTGCAACCAGATCACGTTGGTGTAAGGTTAATGGTTGTCCAAACTAATTGAAGTAAACTGAATTTGGGATGTAACGTGTTTTAAGGGTTAGGCACTCTAGCATACGAACCAATATTGTTTGTTGCCTTACACGCATCTGGGTTTACCAGTCGTGCGAAACTATTCTGGCTAGGTGTGGATGTCGAAGGAAACTGTCGGCCACCAGCAGAAAGTTCGGTAAGACGTGAATGCTTAATGGAGGACGGTGCTAAATCATGCCAGTACCTTTGTCCAAGGCACTACTGTCAATCAGGATGATTAGAGCTCCTGTTGATTGAGAAGAGGATAAGCAACCTGGAAGTGGAGAAACGGGTAAATGTGTAACTCGTTTAAGTTTGCTTTCATTCATATGGCTACTCCGGTTGCAAATTCTGTTCTGTTCTGCGACAAGAAGAGGGAATCATGCAGACGGGGCGAATCAACCGAGCGATATCAGTAGGCGAGGCGGAACACCAATGCGGCGTCGAAAGGGATATGTTCTTGCCTTCACGCAGCCTGAACGGGATCACGTTGTGTCACGGGTCACTGACCGCCATGGGAGTACGGACAGTCATTAGAAAGTCGATAGTCAATGACTTCAAGTTGATGATTTCTTTTGTTGGTAAACTTTAATTAGTTTCCGATAGCAAATCACCGCCAAGATCTCGTTGACCTATCGTTTACAAACTATTTCACGAGGTTGAGTTGTGATTGAAGCAATCGGGTGGCGCTGGGGAAATTATTCTCTACAGTATTCCCAAGTGTTTTCGTGGATTTTGCCCTTACAGTTTGCTGTCATCATGCTACGACGTCCCCGGTGAGCGACGCGCACTGTTGTCCCCTGGTGGCCGGGGTGGCTCAGATGCGAAATAGGAATGTAAACCTAAACACAAGGTCCCACATGCTTATAGCCTGTTGAAACGTGGGAACTCTTTTGGATGCATGTAGCCAATGCATATCCATGTGCACGTCCTACAATTACGGGTTCGATATTGCTTGTCTACCTGAAGTCCGTCTACCTGCAGCCGACGTATTCAAGCCCCTCAAACGACCGCATCCTACTGGATGTATCATAATGGATCAGAAGACAACTCGAGACTTCACGGTGTTGCGATTGCAAAGAACAGTCGAGCTCACAGCGTCCTGACCTCTCAAGAACCAGTTTCTCCAAGACTTGCAAAGGCACGGTTCAGTAGCACTCCTCTCAACGTGCCCGTCATTGCAGTATACGCTCCTACCCTACAGGCTGAGCAAAAGGCTAAAAATGCTTTCTATAACGAACTTCAAGGTTTAGTCAACCTTATCCCAAGGTGCAACACCTTAATTGCAGGAAGTTTGGGGACCCGTATGGGATCAACAGATGAATGCACCCATCACGTACTAGTGAGATAGGGCCTCGGTGGGCGATGCGAAAATAGCGACCGCGTGGTCTCGTTTGCGGATCTCAACCGACTGGCCATCACCAGCACCCAGTAAGACAACGCATCAGATTAACTATATCTTAGTGCATTCTCGCGGGTCATCATCGATCGAAGACGGTCGGGGATACCATGGCGGAATAACAGGGAATGTCAACAGCACTGACTGTACACTGGTACGCGCTCGCTTCAGGTTTCACGTTTTAGCACGACGGAAAATCCAACCGTATCGCAGAGTCGATATGTCCAAGTTAGCGATCACAGACAACGTCAAAACTCTATCCAATGCTATCACATTTAAACTAGCTGAGGTCAACGAAGATGGTAGCTCAACTGCGCTGTGGATGGAGTTAAAATTATCCATCACCAACGCATCTCCTAAACAGTTGGATAAAGCCAAATGGAGCAGAAAGGATTAAATATCTGTAAAAACTTTAAATGTATGCTTAGGTCAGAGAAGAGTGACTGCACAAATCACCCAGTCATCAATCTCCCTCGCAAAGCTACACGCTCAGCGAAAAGTGACCGGATGCGATGTTGATATGAAATTGCAGATCACAGAAACCGCAGCTTCCGTTGGAGATTTCAAGATGCTTTTTAGACTCATGCGTTCCCCTTCGCAGAAGGCACAGCCTACGTCCTCAGCACTTCGTGACTGTATTGGCCACCTCATTATCAGGATGCGAATAAAAACTCTACAGATGGATTGAACATTTTCGGCCAGCTGCCCAATCGCTCTCCCATCGAGTTCATCACTGGAAGATGTGAAACAATATGAAATTGATCTTGAGCATCCCGAAGAATTGAAAATCATCTCAGCCGTTCGGGTAGTGAGAAACAAGAGGCCACCCGGCAAGGATGGCATCTCACCCGAGATCCTCAAATCTTGTTTGCCAGCTCTGCTGAATCCACTAACAAACGGGCGTTCGAAAGTCATACGGGAATTGTGTTTTTTATCTTTTATGTTTTACTTCCTTTATTAATGAAATAACAGTGTACATCATTTTTCCGAAGGGGGGCCGCGGTCAGCAGAGGTCTGCCAAGTGGGGAATTTGGTCGGTGGTGGGAGGATTCAAACCCGCGACCTCCACGTCCAAACGCCACGACCATATCTGTTTGGTCACCGCCGGCTTGTATTAATACCTTGTGATTGGACCTCACAGCAAACCAGTGTAATCCATCTTGTTTGGACAATACGTCAAGTGCTTTTTGCACATCAATATATATATATATATATATATATATGAAGTATACATGAAGTATATGTGTTTGCCCACTTTTCCAGCAAAAGTATGTACATTCGAACTCGGTCGATTCTGTCTGATCTTCGCTTTCCGACCTCCGGTTGATTCATCCTCAACAGATCACACATTCCAATCATGTATATAGGCATCGAATACAGTGCAAGTAATAATCGAACGCTGGCTGGCCGATTTCTACGACAAGCGTACAAGCTTAGCCCGAACGATCCGTTTGTCCTGCATGAATTGGGCACTTTGGCATTCGAAACCCAGAAGTAAGTGGAATATTTTGTTCCACTCATGATCTGTCTTGCATTTCTTCGTCTATCTTAATGTCAACTAACGAGGGACAGTTTATTTGGGTCCATTTCTGATGCTTGCTGATGTCTGTCTTTTTACTATGTGCTGTCAGGACTTTCCCTACTGGAGGATTAGTCGATCCCATAAAACTTTTTGAAGCCAATGTCCCTGGGCCTTGATTGATTTTTTGCCTGAGATCGCAACTATCCCTTTTCCTTGCCCTATTGAAACCCCGCAATTCAACGAGGTTGTTACGAACGCCTATGGGAAACCTTATCGAGTAGATGAAATAGAGCGATAGTCTTATATGGTGGCAGGATTCATACACTAAATCACACTGTAATTTACAGATAGATGAAGCTTCTCAGTTCTTGAAATGATACATGAGGCAAAATTTACCACGTTACCAGGCCCTATCGCTACTCCCTTGCGGCTGCGTGGTTAGATGATCTAATCTCATCTTATTCACAACTAGTTAGTTTGGCGGCTTCCCCCCGTTCGAAATGCGGACTTGTCAGACAGCACACATCTCTGCCGAGCTCCGGAGAGCTGATGGTTTTGGTTAGGTTGACCCTTGCCTTACCGTCGACGAGAAAGTGATATACGGAGGATAAATACTTATTGAGTAAAATGTGTCAGTGACGAAGTTCCGGACGTAAGCGATGAATTACTTGGAATATCAATGTCAATCGTGTTACGGACGATAGGATGTGCGGCCCCGCTTTCTTTCCGTCCAGCTGATCTTTTTTATGCAAACGTATGTACGTTTTGGTATTGTGGTTTCATGAACATGCCGCTTTTATTGATTCAGACTATCTACCGTCAATGAGCACCCGTACATTTTGTTTTAATTCCGTAAGTTTGCCCCCATTGGTCTGTAGTGCTGGTTAAGAAATTCTTCGGCCTCTGGTATAATCAAGCCAATGTGCTTCATTAAAATCCTTCATTTGGAGCGTGATAGCCTACCGTGAACTTCCGTTGAATAAGGTCGACTGAACTAGTGGAAGAACATTAACATCCTCTTCGTGCAGTCTTTCTACCCTCGGTGGCGTTGACGGTCGCCTGTAGTTTTGAATCGTACTCGAATTTCATTGAAAATTTCACGTCTTCCCCTCACGCAACGATAGACTGTTTCCCAAACGAGCAACTCGATTTTGTTAGATGTAAGTAATTCGGACTGCGGTTTGTAGTCCCCGGGCCGGATCCTTCTAAAAAGGTTAGTGTTTTTTTTGCCAAAAGTGGTTACCTTACTTATATCTGGTATGCACCTCTAAAATGAATCAACGCCTAATGATAACATCGGCATTCGGCAATCTACTGCTGACGAGAGGCAGTCGGCAACGGAATAGGCCGATCCACCACTTGTCGATGAACACTCCTCAGTTTGTGCACGAAGATTTACTTAATCGTTTGACCCACAACCATGGTTTGCTTGCTTCGTGAATTGTTTTCAAGCTCCACATTTGTAATGTTCGGCCAGGTCCTGTTGACGTTGATACCTGAACAATTGACTGTTTCTCATCATTCCTGAGACTCGCTACTGAAGATCTCACCAGTAGGTAGAAATGGTTGCGGCTTTTCTTAGAAGCATTGGACGTTTCAATTTTACTTCACATGACAGTCTTTTAATCCCTGTACTTAAAGACTCCGTCGTGTCTACTGATAAGTTTGTTTGATTTCGACAAAATGGAGAACATTACAAGATATCCCTCGCAGAGGAGAAAATCACACATGGGTTTCTCTTAGTTATGTAATGACCCTCACAACGAGACTGCGCCTTGACGTGGTGTGACGGCTTGTGTGTCTCCATGATCCAACGAGCTATACAAGATGGCTTGTCTCAAGCCGTAAATCCAGTCATGCCTGAAGGGTCAATGGGTAGAGGCCTGACGAAATAGTCTCCTGGTCCTCCAAGTTGGGGGTTGATCTGAGTTAGCAGCTCAGTCGGAAAAACGAGTGGAAGAATAATTGATTCAAGTAGATGGGCGCCCACTCAGCTATACCCCGCTGCCTTGTTGACAGCGCGGTCCTGATTATCCTGCGCGACGGCCGATGCAGTATGGAATTTTTTGCGGGCGGGGATTGATGGACGGGTACTGCTAGGGAGTCTAGCCGCGAAGCAGAAGAACGATTAGGGTTCCCAACCAAAGCCTTTGGTTCTGACAAGAACCTGAGCGCAAGGCAGCGGGGCATAGCTGAGTGGGGGCCCACCTACTTGGATCAATTAATTATTCTTCCTCTCGTTTTTCCGACTGAGCTGCTAACTCAGATCAACCCCCAACTTGGAGGACCAGGAGACTATTTCGTCAGGCCTCTACCCATTGACCCTTCAGGCATGACGGGATCTACGGCTTGAGACAAGCCATCTTGTATAGCTCGTTGGATCATGGAGACACACAAGCCGTCACACCACTTCAAGGCGCAGTCTCGTTGTGAGGGTCATTACACAAATAAGAAAAACCCATTTGTCATTATCTCTTCTGCGAAGGATATCTTGTAATGTTCTCCATTTTGTCGAAATCAAACAAATTTATCAGCAGACATGACGGAGTCGTCTACTTTGGAATCCAGCTTAGATTTCTGTATGTAAATGGAACATGTGTTGCGATAAGCGCATGATTAGAGTGTGTAAGACAAACCAGCCCTCTTTCCAAACGGGGAACGTACGTTAGTCCTGATTATTGATAGAATGGTTAACTTGTTAGGTGGCGTTTGATCGAGGAAAGCCTATCCGTCTACTCAACAGCATTTCTCTGAACTTTATGCCTCGCTCTTTATCACCAGTCATTGTGTCACCGTTAAGACCAGAAATTTGTTATCCTGTTGCCCAAACAGCTCTTTTCTGTCTAGGCGGACTTAGTTTTGTCCTCACCACTTGTTCTCCGTCAGCGTTCCTCTGTTCAGACGTTTTGTTGACATAGTTTTCTTCTATACCTCGTTCATTTCTTCTTTTTCCATGTCCATCGAACTTCCTATGATTATGCGAAAGGTTTTTGACTTGTACTGACCCCTTAGAAATGTTTTTACGCCTAATGAGATGATGTTCCTCTACATGAATCGACTATACCGACCAAAGGGGCACGCATGCAAGGCCGGTGACCCCGAAGTTTTCGAGGTCCTGTCTTTTTTTCATGCAAAACTAGGCCAGGCGCGTTGACTCCACCTTTATCAACAAACTTATAAATCCTCAAGATGTGATGCTTTTATAGAATCGGATACTTTGAGGATCCAAGCAAAAGTTGCCTGTGTATTCACTCACCGTCCATATCCCCACTGTTGCATTCATTCAGTCAGCCTCATTCAATCCCATCACCACATCCCTCTGTTCATTATGCTGATATCAAACCCGTAAGAAAAATTATAGTTTCCCGATAGCC
This sequence comes from Fasciolopsis buskii, assembly GCA_008360955.1. Lineage (NCBI taxonomy): Eukaryota > Metazoa > Platyhelminthes > Trematoda > Plagiorchiida > Fasciolidae > Fasciolopsis > Fasciolopsis buskii. Next base: position 34,937 of record LUCM01004094.1, read on the forward strand.
TTAAACTGACATGGTTGAAACCACTACTGGGTCAGACGTTTAATCCTCACGTATCATGAAGTACGATGTCCGTGCCAGAAGCCACTGTCTTTCTGTGTTTGTATCCCATTCCGGCTTGATGGAAATCAACAACAATCATCCCCATTCCCAACGAGATAACATCCACCATTCTTTGCAAACGATTCCGTCTCATTGCCCCTGTCCTTGACCTTTTTGGAACTCACCGTAGGTGTCATGCTTGATTGCTTTCTGAAGTGCATCGTCGTTTTATCCGATAACGTCCAGTCTGCCTGCAAATCCGGTAAGACCATCCTTGATGTGATATTGTATTTGGTGAGTTCCATTCGCAATTCTGCAAGGTGTCTGTTTGATGCATGTTTCTTGATCCTGTTCCTGGTTTTGATTCCACCTCAATGGCGTTTTTGCCTCAAAAATCTCATTCTCTCAGATGTTCATCTTTATTGCTGGTCTCAACTTACTGATTACTCCCGGAGATTTATTCAAACTATAAGATTTGAATAGATACCGTCCAAATTTTTGCCTAATGACTTCGATGTTTTCTGGATACTGGTCCTTCATCCTTTCTTTTCCCCACTTGTTAGTGACTACCCATTAGTTCTTTCAATTCTGCGACCACCGATGCAGACAGTGTGATTGTAAAAATGTTAGAATTCAATTCCAATAGTTATTCCCCGAATTCGGCGTATTTTTAATAATAGACGATTGTTTAGTGTTTGAACGTCTGCATTAGTCTTTCTAAAAGTCAACGGATGAAAAGCGTCTGGCGATAGATTCCATGGGCGATTAGGGAGACGCGAATCGACAGATAACATAACTGTTGCGCGCATCCAGAAACGAACTTCCACGCTGGATGTTGAACTCTAAGGAGGTCAATTAATGCTTGGAACATGGACGATCTCTTTTCCTGGTTGGTTTGAGACATGATTTTCTAAACCGCTTGCATTTGAACTCTGTTACTATTTGATTGTTTATTGCATCGTAGTTCATATCTCCCTAATTTCAAACTCTACCAAACAAAAACATGGTACAGCGGGAGGCGATAGGAGTAGATGGTGTCATAGTGAAAAGATTTAATAAAGTAAAACAAACGTTTTTTACGCATATTGACTCACGGCATAGCGAATGAACTCCATAATCAAACGACATACTGTAAGAGGGATCCGTGGTGAGCGCTCACGCAGGAATCAGTTTATTGACTCTGCTTCTTAAGAGAGTGCAAGGTTGCTAGTGGGTAGGAAAACAGGCAGAGAGACGATTTGGCAGTTCTGGAAAAAATGATGACTGCAAGAGAGAGGTGCGGCTTGGTAAGGATGGCAGGGAGTCTAAGAATGGGATAGGTAGATAGAAACTGAAGAAACAAACGCGTTAGAAGAAAGGCCAAATTAATAATGATGGAAAAGGGGCAATAGTGCAACCACCTGGCGATGCGCCAGTGGCTGCAGGTTGGATATTGAGGAAGTGTTGCTGATCAATTAGATGGACTTTATTTGAACCCGATCAAATAGAAAAAGAGAAGCAAAAGGAACCCCACCCCATACATATGTGTGCATTTTCTTCTTTTCTTCTCATTTTTGATGAATGCAACAAAAATAATATGGACGATTTTGAGGTTAACTGTGTAGGCAACAAAAGGTAAGCAAGCAGATTTTGGAAAGAATTCATTAGCGATGGAACGCGATCGAGTAAGTCCATGTTTTGTTTTTGGATGCAATACTCCCAGGATAAACAGGTGGTTTTCTTGGGGATACATAATCGGAGTCTTTAGCCATCCAAATGTCGAGCCCCAAGGCAACAGTGCAAAGCATGGGTTCCTTTACCTGCTGTAAACTGGTGGCTAATTATTCGGTTCACGTGCCCTTCGGGCGAGGCCAGATATCCTGGGTGCCCAACACATCCCTCTGGTTCATATGCCAATGAGCACAGTGTTGTGTGCTTCGTACGCCGCTCGTGGTTGATTTGGGGCCAGAATTTAGCTATCTCTTCTCGAGTGACTACCAAAGATCGCCTCCGTTCTTCCACTTTCGTAAAATTCACATCTGCCGCGAGAAAGTACTGAGTCGGACTCGCCCACCAGAGATCGTGACGCACGATCATTTGAGGGCATTTCGAGAAGTATTCGGATCGATTGACCAACTGGGAACTCGATGCACTCACCTCCGATCATACTGAGACTTTTAGAGACTAGTTTATTGTAGTTTGTTTTCCTCCGTATTTTGTGCTCTCGATTGTTACATGCTAAATGGCAGCACTGCCATTCCTGGTTCTCGGCTCGTTATCACACCTGCCCTAATCAAATTTCACGTATGTGTGCCTTACTTCAGTTCTCACGTTCACGGTTCCCAGACCTGTCGCAGGCTGTTGTGATCTTTATGGGCTACCCACTTCACCCGTTCCGCATCACTCATGCTTCAAGCATGTGATAAACGGTTCCAGGTCAGTAGCTGACATAATTTTAGCCAGTGCATCCATCGGCCTTAACAAAGCAACCGGAAGACGATATCACGTTTCAGCAGTTTCCGCACGTAATCCATGCAAATACCCACCGTGTTTCGGTTCTCAACTCTTAGATCTCTTAGTTAATTCTAAGGCACCATATGTCTGTCTCTTGTCATATGATCCGCGTGTTTATTTCAGGGGTATCGCATATGAGGCATCGTGGCGTCCCAGATCTCAGCTGAACTGTTCAGCTTGGCAGGTGAACGCCGGAGTCACGTGTTTCCCTCATTTTGGCGTAGTTCTTCATTCAGAATAAACAATATTCTTGAATTTGTAAACACAACAATCTTCTCCATGTCAAGAATAAACAATTGGGTCTTTACATAGTCAGCTCTCGTGCAATAAAATTCGTTTTCTATTCTTCTATGGGTAAAATGGTACCAGTTCCAGGTTTCCATCTAAGTGCAGCTGATAATAATAATAATGATAATAATGATCAATAGCTGTAGTAAAAATTAGCAGGCTAGTGTCAAAATTATGAAGTCAGCTTGACCGATTTGGAGGTCTTACATCTGCTGCCAAATTGTCTCAGTTGGTGGTTGCTCTATTCAACCGTCCCTTTGGAATATTGATTGCATATTTTTACATTGGACTTGTTGGTTACTCACCAAAACTGTCGCATTAAGACGTTTATTGATTTTTAGGCTACTTAGTTTTGTCTGACTAAAAGTATTTACAGGTTTGGAAAGTCATGCATCCTTTTAGACCACTCGGGCGAATGCAATAATCCTTTCTTGACGTTGCCGTGCAATAGGTTCATGCTCGCTTAGTGTTACGTATGCCGAATACAACATTTGCTACATAGTTGTTTGCTTTCCGCTGGACTAGGACTGCTTTCATTTAGAAATATTATTCTGGGTGCTCGTTACGTCCAAGAAGGCGGGATGCACCTTTGACGATTTTCCAACTTGAAACTTATTACGGGTTATGTTCGAGTAGGATGGTAAGTATGGCATCCAAACTGCGCGCGGATATCATTCTCTTCCAGGTTAATCAGTGCTCGCGAGCAACGCACGCGTGTTAATCAAGCCGGTTTTCGATCTGAGTGCGGTTATATAGAACGCAACAGGTATTAGAACATACAGACCTTCCTTAGGCTCACAGTTTTTCTTGATTTGATAGCTGTATTCCATTCAGTCAACCGTGCGTCTCCATGGTGCTGACGCTCATTTCACTTCTTCAATCTCTGTATGCTAACAGACGACTTTGTGTTTAGGGCCGTCCTTCATCTGAGTTCACTACAAGAAGTGGTCTCCGTCTGGTTTTTCTACTCTTGCCCTTCAGTTAAACTTTTTAATTGAGATGATTCTTGAGAAGAACCCATCCTCATGTAGGGATAGTGGCATTGATCTTTGCTGAAACGAAAAACTGTCTAACTGAGAATTAGCATACGATGTTGAGTTGCTGAGTGAAGATCCGAATGAGTTGCAGGTTTTTCTTGATGGTCTGAATGATGGTGTAGGCATGTTTGGTATGCGTTTTGCACCTTCTAGGTATGAAATACTGCTGCCGGACTAAATTGGCTCAAAGCCAAACCTTGTTTTTGCAGAGGAGCGGCTAGTTGAGGTGGATAGATTTGTTACCTGGGCAGTTGTATCTCATCAGGTGATCGTACATCGGAAAGAGTGTCCTCACGCGTACAAGAGACCTGGTCGGGATTTGCTATCTTTGGGCATTTGTATCGTTGGTGTGGCATGCAATTATTGATCAAAAGTCGAGTATGCGCGACAGCAGTAAGTCGGTTTGTTATGCGACTGAACACAGATGTGTAAAGACCACTGTTTATGCTTGAATACCGTTGTTTTTACAGCATTGTTAGAATATGGTGAGATAATTTTCTTGGTTAGGCATACAGTATTGGGTTGAGAGGTCTCAGTTGAAAGGGTGTTCATTAATGTAATTGGTACACATGTTGCGCGCGCTCACGGATTGGCTCCCTCGATGCAGGAAATAGGCCAAGGTGTTCAGTCCATGAAGTGATGAAAATGTATGACAGTCCTACTCAGCGAGCTTTCCCGAGTAGGTTGGATTAGAATATCGGATTTGGATCCACGTGATCCCCAACGCGATTGTTGATGACTTTAGGCGTTATGACTAAATGCGGCAATTGGTGGCGTCTTTCCGTTCCAGATGTTTGTGTTTATCTATACTTCTGACCTGTGATCTTAGGATTTTTCTTCACTTTTATTCGGCACTTTGAGATAGCGATCAACGCCAGAGCATTTTTTGCAAGATTGGTGATTTTATAGGTTGAGAAACGAGCAAAAAATGTACGAAGCGAACAACATTATGATAGCCTGTCTTTGTTGCCGGGGCTATGGGGTGTACTGAACTTTCCGGCTGTCCAGCTGTACGTACAGTTTAAGGTCACGTTAGGTTAAGCGGTTCTCAAGTAATCCCACTACCCTTTGAGATGAAACCTTCAGTTAGAAGGATCGAGATGTCCCTTTGCCAAGTCATCGCTTTATCTCGTCCGTGCTTATTGACGGATCGTGGACTGTGATAGATAGCTAGTGACGTGAAGCTAGAGTGAAGAACAGTTAACACGTGTGTAATGAGCCTTGCATAAAAGTGTTTCTTTCTCTTTATCCTTAGGCGAGTCCGTTAATGCAGACTTGTTTTAATTCGGGCTAAATAGGGAACAATCGATTTTCAATGGGTGTTCACTTTGGTAGGTATAGGACGTTAAATGGAAAGCGTCGAGGTGTGGGAGTGACGCTTGGAAAGACCATTAAGTGGTGAATGAGTAGGGGCGTAAACAATCTTATCTCCAAATTTTTCATGAGTATGCAGTAGTAGGTTACAGATTGATCGATAGTTTTTCTCACTAGTATAAAAGACATCGCTGGTAATAAGACCAATCCGGTGAACAATTCTGTATTTTGTCCCTAATAAACCGGCATTGTTAACTGAAAACTGAAATCGCGCCTTCTTTCGATTCTGAATTTTCCCACTCTCTTCTTGTGAAAGAATAGCCCTCTAAGTTTCTTCGCAATTCGTTGTGTGAACTATCCACCTCAAGCTTCTATCGATAGTAATTTGTAGGTAATCGGCAGAGGCCACCTCAGTTAATGGATGTTTGTTATTAGGTATAGGATCAAATAGATCAGCACATCAGGAAAAGTGGATAAATAAGGTATGTAATCAGAACGAACAGAAAGAGCGTTAGTGTGTGATATTTTATGAGGATAGTTAGGAGAACTTTTAGGTGCATGTTCGGCTTGATAGAGAACAACACCATCAACGTTCGCTAATATTTGGTCGGGTGAACTAGGTAAGAGAGGTCGGTGAGGTATGCCGTAAACAAATAAGGAAAAAGAACAACTCATTGGAAAACTTCTGATTTGCTTACCAACGGTATAAACAATATTCACCCCCCCCCCAGTCGTGTGCATCGAGCGGTGCCCAGGTGATTGATAACACGGTTTTCAATCTGAAGGTTGCGGGTTTGAATCCTCCCACCGCCGGTCAATTTCCCAATTTGGCCGCCCTCCTTTGACTGCGAAGCTTTCTGGAGAAGAATGTACATTGTTTTTTTATTAATAAAGGAAGTAGAAAGCAAAATGTAAAAGGAAAGATGCCCTCGTTCCAACCCCGGTGGATAAATGTTGTCACACGTTACCTGAATATAGTCTAACCATTTGCTGATAAGCATCACCTTTTGAGAACGACCATATTATTCTATTAGAAAAACTCGACTTCAATGAAGAACATTGCTCACGTGTAGGATCTTTGTGTAGGGCTTTTCGGTGTACATTGTAGGTTTTCGGGCCGTCAGCAATTAAATTGAAACAGCATCTACCGCATGTGATAAGACAGATTGCATGATAGACAGAAGATCCGTTAAATCTTCGACTTTTGGGACTAAGTATCGGTGGCAACACCGAGTTTCACTTCAAGAGATTCGTCCTAAATGATTCGTTCAATAACGACTGGCCTTATAACTTCCAACGCTTTCCCTTCCTCATTCCATGCTTCAGTCGCAATTACTTGTCACCAGCTGACCATGCAACCAACCATACGCTGTGGTCTTGAGCTCGAGTCTCGCCATCATCTGTCTATTTTCTCCATTCGACAACCTCTAACCGACCCCAGCCTTGTTTCCATGATGTTACATTCGCAGGATGATATACGTTCAGCAAAATGAATTTACACAAAACTCATCGTTTTTTTCATTCATTTGCAGGTATTCCACCGCCATACACCTTTTTTCGCGGGCTTACGATCGAGCTTGTCAGTTGGGTGGACAAGTACCCTCGTCTTTCTGGGAACCACTAGTGAACAATATGGGGCATACCTATCGGAAATTGGGGTGAGTTGAGCTGAGCGATCCATACTAGGCAAGTTTGATATTTTACGCCGCGTTTTTCTTGGAAATTCAAAATGGTTTACCATGAGTTTTGTCCCAGGTGACTTCATACCTTCTATTTTTATGTGATTATATCCTGAGATACTTAGTCATCGTCATGGAGTTTCACCCAGCAGAATCTAGCTATTCTGCAGACGGAAGCAGAACCGAAACAAAAATTTGTTCACCGATGATTAATGTACGCGGTTGACCAGAAGACCAGATGAAAATTGCCTCCTAATGCTGCGGAGCGGACTTGTGCTAACAAACGCGAGTGATCAATAACTAGCATTGGTCGAATGGATTAAATATCTCCCTCCTTAACACGGTCTTACAGTTCGTATCTCAGATTCGCCGGTCATTTCGGTGGTAGATAGATGACAATTCGCTGTCGCCCGGCCCGTGATCATGCGTGATCATTTCGGGTCCTTATGTGGTTCTGTTCCACTCTTACTTTCAAGGTTTTGCTGTTCTCCCTCCGCCCCCCACCCTCCGTTCCTGTGTACTGGGCCCTGGTGGCTACGGGCCATGCCCCTTCCATCCTACTCACTTGAAATCATGTACAAAATGCACATCTCCGTGCTTACGTCTGAACTCGAACTACTTCTCGTATACCAATCAAATTGACTGACCAAGATGGTGAGCACAAAATCTAGCTAGAGTATGAGTGCATAAAGGCATACAGTTTTGTTTGGCCCCGAATATAACATAATCCGGTGAATATTGATCAACAGTCACTTAGGTGACTTGCGGTGACCAAGTGAATTAAGCGTCTGTCACCAGAAAGGTTGAAGGTTCGAATCCCAGTTCCACCAAGTGACTTTGGTGAGGGACGGCAACCCGCCATCGCCCGGCTCGTTACCACACCTGATCCAAGATTATGACTCCCGGTTGCCCCTTTATGCGGCTAGGAGACAAGGCCTTTCTGCTGGATTCATGCATCAAACGTAAAAAAGTAAAGCATGCAGAATTTTAGTCTACCGAATAGTGTTCACTATTGAAGTCTTATCACAAAACGTTTTGAATAGTACCTGGACCGACATATTTTTGTAAAGTCTGCGCAAATGATACGTTCACATTGCATCAATAAAAATACCAAAGTATCATATTAACTTGGACTCCCGGATGTAAAAGAGGAGTGCTGCATAGAAAATAAGATTTGATTTCGAGGGTTTGTATGCACATTTCTGTGAGGACTCCGTTTTTGTTCCTACTCCCCTTATCCTCACCTCAGTCCCGTTCCTAGTTGCTTTTTGTTCCACTTACCAATTGATTCAATCACATACGAGACATTGATATTGCATGTCCGTGTACCTGATGTCTCGTCGACTATTGATTATTTGTGACCTTTGGCCGTTATTTGTCGACATTTTTGTTCTCATGCTTCTAAATCCAGCTACATTTGACCGATTCTGATTCATCGAGGGGTTAAAGTTAAGTTTGTCCAGTCCATGGTGTGTTTACGATGATCTCATCAAGAGTCGAGGTAAATTCCACAATTGGACATTTGACGTTTTTTGGCTTGTAATTGGACAATCGGTTAAAATCCATAACAATCATCATCGGGGAATGTATTATTTTTGATAACTTCGTTGCATGAGCACTAGCTCAACTTGTCCGTTGTAGTTGGTCATCCGTATGTTCACTAGTTTCGTTGTCTACTCAGTGTACATTTCTCGTAATGCGGAAAGCAGGCTTGACGAACTCACTACGCGTGAAAAATATCCATAGTGGCTTTTAGAAAAAACAGTCTGACGAAACGATTGTTCTTTTTTTCAGTAATTCATTCTCAGGCCGTTTGCAGGCTACATGGGAATAATATGAAACAAATCATGCTGATTTATAGCCGTCAAGTTGACATTTCCAAGGGATTGGTCTAACTTACTCACAGCCCCTGGGGGGGGGCTAGGCGACTAATTCATTCGATCTAAGTCGATTATAGATAATGGTAGTTGATCTATCCGGATTGAACGCTTTTGGGCGCACATAGGTCTGAAGTTAATTTCCATGTACTGACCACTAAAGCTTATCTTACCACACCTGACCTAGGGTGGCCTAATGCGGTTCCATGCCACTCCCAGTTTCAAGGCCAAGGTCTTCAATTCGCCCTCCCCTTTGTGCAGAGGGGGGGCCCTAGTGGCTACAGGAGAGGCATGCCCCTTCCACCACACACTCATCCATACAGCATGTCATGAAAATGCCCATAACTTCAAAATTTGGTGGTGCATAGCTATTTGTTAAAGTGGCCGCGTTAGGTAACTCAATATCGTGTCCTGATTAACCTTACCCCCAGTGTCAACTGCGTGCACTGAAGTAGCGCTGTCTGTCGATTCGATTTGTCTCTGACTCAGCCCCGGCATGGGTGGTGCCCTTTGATCCGAGCAGGTAGCTGTCGTACGGTTCGACCTACGTAAGGTACGTCGCAAATGCATTTGAACGAGTAAATAGCCGTTGATGAGGTTAGCATCGATAATCTATCCCTGTTTTGAGTCTGGATTAGAGGAGCACCTCGTAAGGCAACACAAAATAACAGTAACAAGCGCGTTAGAGATTGCTCTTCTCAAACATCAGATTAAAATTTCATTGATTGTATCTCCTTTTAATGATAGACTAATAAACAAGTCCTTCTCTTTGACATTTTCCGTGTGAGTTCCCGGTCCGTCGTATTCTTTTCAATGAGCTGATCCGGGTAGCAGGCTTTTTCTAGGGTGTTTCTAATGAGCGTCAACTCATTATCCTAGGTTTATGTAGATCTGATTTCCCTCACTTTGAAGACGAATTGTTTTACTAGGTTTCACTTCTATTGTGTACTAAGGAAATTGTTGAATTTGGTATACTGGTCACTCCATGCTTGCCCAGTACCTGATGGTTCGCAATTGAGATCATCAAATCTGAGAGTAACGGGCTTTGCCCGGAGCGGTATCTGATTGGATCCTGAACGTGCTGCAGCAGCTTCTTATGTTTTCCTACCTGTGTAGGTCCACTCCCTGTTCCCTTCGGATATTCACTCTTTTTATAGAAACGTGTAACTCTGGGGAAAAGGCAGCGGTCAATGAGGCTTGCCTTGCTGTTTGACACTGAACGATAATGAGGATGAAGATGCTGCACCCAAGTGAGCTCTGCTGTCAGGTCGGTTAGTGTTTGTCCAAAAGGACCTTCAATAACACTTCTGCTCCAGTTTACCATGGGGGTATTGAAATCCGCCAATAGAAGCAGATAATAATAATAATAATAATATTTTATTTCTTGGACAGTGCAAAGAGCATTCAGTGCGCAGGATCATGACCTGCGACGATAGTGCCAAAAGAGGAAAAAAATAAACAAAGGCACTCGCAAACGTTGGGGGGCCTATACAATAGCTAATAATACGTACCTCAGGTCAGATGTTTAGTAAGAGCACAAATAGTAACGAATTTTCGCGCTGGATACTTGAGTCCAACCGGGACTTCTCGTCCTTATCGTTTGGTGTCATTGTAGCGCGTCTCGTAGGCCCCCATATACATGCAACAAACCGAAATGGACCGATGACGTCGCCGGAAAGTCCCTTAAGGTGGCACATTTTCTGAATGTCGGGGATAAACACGAATTGGATTTGGTAGAATGGATACCGCGTGACAAGAAAAAATGCAACCACTCGGAGAACGGAAAATTTAGAGGCAGTTTATCGCGAAATGCATAGTCTGATGAGCAGTATACTGAACGGACACTAACAGTATAAAACGCGAAAAATTTGGAAGTACAGTCCGTTGAGCAGGAAGACGGCGGAACGGGATAGAAACTGTTTAGTCTTATGAATAATCCATCAGGTTTGTTTTGGGCAATTTTGACTTCATGAATCTCAGCTAGGTCCAGTGATAGAGGAAGGGTTGGAAAAAGAAGATGAACCGGAATCGAATGATGTGATGTCTGGTGGACTCGTGCGAAGAACAGTTGCAAGGAGCACCAGTCTGTTGCCAAATTTCGCAGAGCAGAATAGAAGTTCATGAGAAATGACGGTCCTCGGCTATTTTCGAATGTCGAGATGCATTTCGAACGTCAGTCCTTATCGGATGCCAATAAAAATACTTCCCCCGTGAGTCCGTTTTGTATGGTTTTGGCAAGAGAACTTTGCGAAGGAGCAAGAGGAAACCAGTACAAAATGGTGCACGTGAACGTAGGAGCTAGATTGCTGTTTACCACAACAGTGCTAGTGGGTGGGGCTGACCGAGTGCTGGCCACCCAACCTGAAAAACACCGTTGAGGACTGAAAACAGGTGTAATTCGCCGACCTATCTGCACCCGTACACCGCTGCAACCGAGCTGCCCGCCCGATGTGCGTCGGCCAAAGCGGTGGATATGACCGTGCCCCGCACTAATGTGGTAAGGCCGGTGCATACGGAAGGTGAAGGAAGGCGAATATGGTGTAGGTAGGGGAAGCGAGACATCATTTTTCCAGAAGTGGATAATCACAGGCGAGCCGAAACCGCGGTAGTCAGAGTATGGAGTAAGTGTTTTCGTCCAAGCACAACTGGAAGAGAGAGAAAAACGGGCGGCGATTTGGTCTAGCTGCCAGCTGCGGATTAAGAACCGATCAATCTTACGAGTGGTTCAGGAAAGGAAGTTACTAGAACGTGTACTGCAACCCAAAATATAGGGATGACGGCTGATTATGTGAGCAATCCGGGTTTTTATTTTGTAGCGTGTGTAAATAGATGGACAGGCTAATCTAGTGTGTGGATCGTCTACGCTATGAGTAAAGGAAAATGAACCGGCATTTGGTGAGATGGACAGTGAATAACTGCTGAAGATATGAATAATGAACGACCTAGAAAAGACAGATGCACTGGGGGCTGACCAAATTCATAGCACAAAAATCATGGATTCTATTCCACTCTGGAAGACCGTGCCTTTCAAATATAAGAAATGAAGTAGCAGTTCTGTTTCAGGACTCTTAATTCCCCAGTGATACTCATGGATTTTAGTGTGAGAAGGTCTGTAGATAGCACGCACCAAGAGAATTTTATCGGGCGAAAGTGAATCAGAGAGGGAGGTTTCAAGAGGTTTTACAGTGAGCTAGGAAGGGAGGTTATTTGGATAAAGGACCACATCTCCGACTTTGCCGCCTAAAGAATCATCTCGGATAGGGTGATAATCGCTTGTGTTGATCTTCTTGTCCGGGATGTCTGGATTAAGCCAGGTTTCCATTAGTGGTAGTCTGTGTGGTTTACCGTCTACTAAGCGCAGTCTGTATACAAACATTTTATTAGAGAGGCTCAGACAACTGATGGAGACGGATTATTATATTCACTCTTTGACAATTTCAGAGGATTAAAGATCATCTGCGTTGAGCAATGTTCTTGGCCGGTATCCTCATGGTGATCGGGCTTCCGGCTGTTTTGGTGACTCACGTTTTTCGACCCTTTTTGTCGAGTATTGAGTCCCCTCGGTGCTTTTCTTCAAGGATATGGGCTAACCATCTCTCCATAATATATGTAATAAAGGGATGCACTTGAAGCATTGAATATCCTTCAGTACAGAAAATCAACCCCCTACGTAGAACAATCTTGGGTATATAGAATATTCCGTTAGTGACTGCAGTAGATTAGGGTATAGATTGAACTCGTGTTATTGTGTCGTTTTTCTGTGCTAATTTAATGTCATATCATTTTTATTCTATTCATTTTTAAATGCTGACATTTTTTGCAAGCCCCTCCCGCTAATTAACTTTCCCAAATTTTGTCAGTTGACGTCCGATTTCCGACTTCATCCGTCAATCAAACGAGTGTATTTCTAATATGAATTGGCAAATAGTGGTCACGTGCTCTGTGTTTGCTCTTTGATTACTTTAACATTTCACTATCTTGGACAGATTGTTGTTTAATTTTTTCCGTACCTTTCAAACTTCCGGGTTGTATCTGGATAGCGTCGTGGATCGTTAATGACATAATTCATTCGCTTATATCACGTTCTTGTCACGTCGTTTGCATGTAAATTGAGCTGTAGAAATATAGGTCCGGTTAAACAAACTAGGCCTCTCATTTCTAGGTTATGTGGTTTTGGACAGCGCAGTTTTTGCTCCGGTTTATTTGAACCCTATGGTTACGTGCAAATGGCTGCTATGCATATTCCGACCCCGATTTTGATTCGAGCATCGCAAAACGATCGGATACTGCAACCGAATCGCAATCCGAAAAAGATGTTACTGGTATCCCCGCGGAAAACGCAGAGCCGGTGGAGATGGCTCTTGTACACAGTGGCCTGATTTTTTTTTTACAACATATTTGACACGACTTTAATTAAAGGGGCATTTCTCATGGCCATTCGGGCCCATTACAGAATGGGAGGGGCGACCGTGACCCCGGAACTTGGACCACTATAGAACCGCAAGGTTTCCTTAGGTCAGGTGATTACCAAAGCTGTGCTAGTCAGGTTACTCAACCCAGCATTTTGTGTACAAAATTAATTTTTCTGGATTCCGATAATAACAAGCTCTTTTCTTTGCTAATTGAGTTTACCGTTTGTTTTCTTCCTCTCACCCATCTATTCTTTTCCCGTCCAAATTTGAAGTATGTACGATCAAGCCATCGGGATGCATGAGATCGCGCTTCGTCTTGTCCCCGACTCACCTAGTACTTTGACCAGTTTGGCTTTGGTCTATGCGATGACCGAACGAATGAACGAGGCTATCGATTGTCTTCATCGTTCGCTCGGTGTCAGACCGTCATCCGGCAGCGGCGCTGGCGGACTGGCAGCAACCATTTTTAGCGTCTGTATCGAGTCCCTGACCACACAGAAGTCTGGTCAAACCGCGGGAAAAGGTGAGACGTCCGATTTTGTTTTGCCTTGTGGACCAACGGCTGGTTGGAGGGTCCACAACATCTTTTGGCTTATCGATGTTTTCCAGGTTATACTTTGTTTCGATTATAAATGCATATCGAGTGTCTTCAAATGCCTCAGCATGGTTGCAGTAGGAGTCTCAGACCCCGAGTCGGTTACTCCCCTTTGAACGCCCCTCAAAATGCTTCCAGATGAGAGTGCGTCTCAAGTGGCTTCTGCACTGCCTTCTCGCGGCATTTCCACCAAAGTACAAGGACCAAGGCGAATACGAATGCCCGGCGCTCTTCACTGTGATAGTTGATCTTTGGTAAGTAATTTAGGGGAGACGGTCAAATCCTGATTCTAAATCAACCGTGAATGGCAGACGTAGCATGCAGCCATGTGCTCATTGACATCTATGCTGAAGCGGTATACTTGGCACCCGGGTTGTCAGGCCCCATCCGAAGGGCCTATGAACTGAGCAATCATTCATCGGCTCAGGGCGGGTTACGTGACCCTCAGTTTGTCCTACTGTCTTGCGGGTTAGATCGTTTGGTCATAGGCTTGTGGTGGGGTCCATTAAGTCAGCCCTCCACTTTAGCCTGGCTAGTCGGTTAGTACCGACTCCACAGAGGGATCATGGATCCCGATGGATAACCGATGACGTGGAGGTGGGGGATGGAGAAGCTGTCGTGTGGGGTGAACTTTGTGCATTATTCCTTTCTCCGCCGTAGCCTTTGTCCTTCGTCATGGTTCCAACGGCACACGATCTGCATACAGATGTGTGCACACACACACATTTATATATATATATATATATATATATGGTGAAAGAAGTTGGTGATGCTTATCAATCAACTAGGACTTACAAGCAGATTATAGGGTTTGGTTGTCCAATGATCCGAAGGTGACAGTATCCTGACCGATATAATCTTTCTTTATTTTCTCTCCTTCTCTCTGTGTGATATGATTTCTGCCTTCCGCTCGGAAGGAAAAAGAAATATACGAGTAATCTACAGTGTTTGCCTATGATTTTAGGGCCAGTCCCGATGGTTGACCAGTGGGGCATTTACATGTACTAAACTACGACGTTTTGCTGTTGGACTGCCGTAAAATAATGCATTGTGATTGGTGTTCAGTCTTTGTCAAAGTTTTATTAGCCTCGGTTATGCGAAAGACTCAGACTAGATACGCTTCCAAAACCCAGAACAGAATGTGCTTCGAGAAGAACACAATTGACTGAACGATGAACTGATCACAGGTTGATGTAAAATTTGCATTTGACCTCATTCTCACTCGGGACGACGTAGGTGCCTTGGTAAAGCATCAGTGATCCTCGACTGACGCGATGATTGCTTCCGGACCAGTTACATTTTTAATCGTTTCACAACTTTTGGCTACTGTTAACAGTGGTGACCTGTGTTGAAATTAGCCCTTATTCGCTGAACACAACTATTGACGAGATTCAGTCCAGGCTGCTTAGGCACATTACGGTTCCACAAGTCACACGTGATGTGACAGTTTTCAGAATGCGTTTTCCAGAAACTGGCTTACAATTATGGGCTACCAATTAAATCCAGGGGCTGCTCAACGACGGAAAAATTTGTGGAGTTGTGTTCTCGAAGTTTACTCCTTCTTTTACCGACTATATCTGATAATTTCTCAGTCCAGTGTGGTGGCTTCAGAAATGAAAATACTAAAATGGTATAGGTCTACTTATGGTCAACCTGTTGTAGGAGTAGAGGATATTAGATCGCAAGATTAAGCACACAGGTCAAAGTTCAAACTAATCACAAATATATCGCACAGATAACACCGTTTGGCAGGCTAAACGAAAAACCCTCACGAGAAGGTCCATCAATAGCGTTGCACTGAGTATGTCAGAGGACTATTCGACCGGTGTGTTGATCATAAAAAGCCGATATCAGCTGTTTGCCCTCTGTTAATAGGAAAGTTTGTCTCCCTGATTTGATTACTCTCGCTACAATCAACCAGAACGAGCGATGCAAATTGGTTTATGACTTAGCATCAGACATTAAGGGGTCAATGCCAAATCGTCAAAGGCTGGCTATAACATCAATCAAACCGCTTAGCTATCCATGGCAATTGAAACTTCAAATCCTGTCTTCCTATAATTATAGATGTACTGATTTTGATGATACGACTGTTGGCTTTTGTTTTACTACATCCCCTGTAAGATTTCGAACCCTTAGACCTCTGTAATGTCTCCGTTTCCGTCAATCTTTCTTTTTTCAGACATTCCAGATTCTCCACCTCAGAAACACTTACCGTCGTCCGGGGCTGGCAGTTTCCCGGGATCAGAAAAAATCCGCTTCAAGAAGCGTTCCCCGGACGCATCAGCTACCTCGAAATCGTCGGCAAATGCGCTCTATTTGGACGTAGTATATCATTCCGTCCCCACTGAGACACCAAGTCGGTCACTGGACACGAGCGATGAGGATGTGACAATGGAACTGGGTTAAACTGGTGGTCTTAACAATCATAGTAATAATATTGCTTCATCCACCATCCTCCTTCCAACTGCCTCCGCCTACCCTCTTTATTGTCAGATCAGATGTGCCTGCCAGTTCAGTGCTCGGGCTTAAAATATAACTGTTCATATGTGCTTGCGTATTGCGTTTATCGTCATATCAGACATATTCCATGGTTAGAAGTGTCTAGTTTGTCGTCCCAGGATGTAAAATGAAGTATGGTATGTGAATGATATATGTCATAAAAGGCTGAACTCATCATTCGTTATCAGCTTGGAAACCACCTATCATTTATGTTTCGAATCGTCAGTTGTTTCGATTGGCAACTGAGATCGTCCATTCCCACTAGCTCAACCGAGAACCCCTAAGTCGAGCCGCTACAAATTTCGTGTTATAAAAGAAAGCTCGTGACGAATGCAAGTCCATGTCCGCGTGGCTTCCATATATTTCATCGCTTTCCCAAGTCATCGGCTGAGTACACCATCTTGTTAGTTGGCTTTCAAACTGACGTGATTAAAGTCTCCTTGTGAAAACCGGACCACTCGGGTTGCTACACATTGTTTGGTTCATTCGATCTGCCTCCTCACAGTTTTGTCATCCAGTCACGAATCAATGTCAAATGGCATCTAGTAGCCAGTAAGAAGAACTATCTCATTCTGGCCGAAATGTCGCAATGGGCCCGCGATCTGGCATGATCAGATTGCATTCGCTTTTGTTTGTCTGTTTGCGGCCTCCCGATGGCGGTTGGTCATCGGGAGAGCATTGGACTTTGACAGATACAAAGTGAGAATGACATCCCTTCATACAGTGCAATGTGCTAGTCATACTGAATGATTAGGATAGATGTAGTAGTAATAAAGTAACTTTTCACTTCCTTTGTTCAACGTATATTTTGTTTATCCTACTCCACCTGGATCGGATGTCGTTTTTCAGTAGTGTATGTATATATGACCCCGGAAAATGCCCATCTGATCTGCTTGATTCTTGTGCTAGCTGTGATCCTCCCTATGCGTGTGTTAATCCCGAGGATCCTTAGGAAAATAAACACGAATACTACTATGCTGTGGGTAGACGGGTGATGCGTACCTAAACCAGTACCATGAATTTTCTTCGCTGGCATTAGCAACAGTCCCGATTGTTCAGGACTTACTCTGGTCCGTAAATGTTCCTAGCATTTCATTCCATGTTTTGTCGGAACATTTCACAAATCTTCCTGGTTTGGAAATTATACATCTTCCATTGCATTTTGGGATGTGGCAAGTTGTATTCCCAGCTTTCTCATCAAACTGACCATTTTTCCTGAAAATTTCACATTAAAGCGTGATTTAGTTCACCCCAACACAAAGCTCACCGGCATCATCGATGAGCACGTGTAATAGTAAGAGAAATTTTTTTACATTTTTTTATCACATGCTTAAAGCGTGAATTCAGTGGAAAGGGTGCCCCATAGTCGCTTGGGCCCATCCTACGGAGAGAGGGGTGGAGAGATCCGGCATCCGTAATTCCGGTACGTGGAGTGGTATAGAACCACGTAAATTCTTATTAAATCAGGCATGGTAACAAGCGGGGCGATAGCGTGTTGCCATCTACCACCAACATGCTATTAAAAAAACTACCAATTAGTAACGTGTTGCGAAAACAGTGGTTTTTCCAGGGTCTTCTTCTCACCAAACGAAGATTTAAAATAGCACCAACCAAAATAAGCAAGGATTGACTGGTTAGAGAATGGGTCATAGTGATCAGTCCACGACCTGGAGGAAGGTTATTTAAGCCTTTGGGATTATCGGTTCGGGGTCGTCTTGCAAGATAGTTGGAAACTTTAGTCCATGTGGCTCAATGCGGAAGTCAGTGTCATTCTTGCATTCAGAATATTTCCGCTTCTCTATGCACCCTCCGCCTTGTGTTACTTTTATATTTTTCATTGCTGTTCGTTGCCGCGAAGTAACAGGCAAAATCAGAGTAGGTTCACTCGAGGTTAATCGTTTTACGAAATAAACTGACATAGAATATGCGCCTGTTCGGGAACGATTTGAATTCTTGTGTGTAGGGAGAAAATACACTGGGTAGTAATAGTGTACAGAAAGTGAACTGAGTTTACCAAACCATCGGGAAATCTTGCTTCAAATTGCGAAGTATTTGTCGAACAAGAAACTGCGTAGACCGAGCTGCGTATGTCACCAGGTCTTGAAACCATCTGGGTAATTCCGCAGCTTTGGTCAAGTGGATTAAGCCAAAAAGGTCAGGTGTTCTGTCTTGATAATTAATCCAAATAGAACCAAATTTTCAATAAAGTTCCCATTTGGAAATCTGAAAGGTCATGAAGGATAACTTATCCCACCAGCGTTCTCGTAACAACTCTCAGTAGATTGGAACATCATCATCGCTCAGCATTAAACAACAGCGCAAGCCTCACTGACCGCTGCCCTTTCCCCAGAGTTACACGTTTCTATAAAAAGAGTGAATATCTAAGGGGAACAGAGAGTGGACCTACACAGGCGGGGTTGGATAAGGTGCTGCTGCAGCCAACACACGGAACACAGTCTAACTGTACAAACACGCTCTTTCAATCATTCTGATTCGCCAGCAAATGACAGTACTATCGCCACTGTTCACAGTTCACTGCCATATTCTTCAGTGTCTCCAGCCAGCTAGTTGACGAGTCTTTCGGACCCCAACCACGGAGACATGAGACACCCACTTTACCTAATACCGCTATACATTTTCCTATTCCACGTTGCGACGTCATCTGTTGACCTCCAGATAGCTTCTTCCACCCCGTGGGTGGAACACAAAACAGGGCATGGTATGGTAGACGAGTGTTCATCAGACGCAACACGTGACCCAGCCAAAGCAGTCTAGTAAGTTTCATACACTGATATAAGGTATTGTCAGAACCCGCACCTAGAACTAGATTCCTGACCTCCACATTACTCATCCGGTCACTCCACCCAATCCTAGCCATACTACGTAGACATCGGTGGTCGAAAGCCTCTAACAGACGAGCATTTCCCACACGCATACTCCATGTCTCGCAACCGTACAACGGAACTGAACGCACTGCAGCACAGTGCACACGACCTTTCAACTTCAGTGAAATATCAGGCCGACGCCACAAGTGCTTCACTCCAGCGTAAGCTGCCCGAGCTTTGGATATACGCATACTTACCTCCAATCCCGAGCTACCATCGTTGGACACGCAGCTACCAAAGTAGGTGAAACGGTCCACCATTGTTATTTCCTCTCCATCAAATGTCAAATTCGGTCCATTCCTGTAACAGTACTTTGCACTTTGAAGGTGCAAAGCACATAACAAACCGAACAACCGACCTCGAGAGTCTATCTAGTACGAGTTATGCATGGTCCGCAGATTCGAACAAGCACATGGCGTCATCTGCATATTCTAGGTCACAGCTTCTCTCCACTTTCCAGTTCGACTCCTACATTCTGAAGACCTAAAGCATTTTCCATCGCTTCGTCCATGGCAAAGTTGGACAGGAACGGGAAAAATGAGACACCCTTGTCGAACGCCATTAGTCGTTTCGAATGGACTTGATAATTCGCCGGGTACCCTCACGCTACCATAATAATAGGTATTATACTCGCAACCGGTTCACAAACTTCGTTGGCATACCCTTCCGGTGGAGAGCACTGAGTAGTGCTGGTCGATCCACTGAGTCGAATGCGCCTTTCAAGTCCAGAAAGACAATGGTCGTGGGGCGGCGGTGTGTGGCACGTTTCCAGCAACTGTCGAAGAGCAAATATCTGTTCGGTGCAACCTCGACCTGGACGAAATCCGGCCTGTGTTCGCGGATATTACTCTCATGAATTGGTGTCAAACGACGCAGCATTATCGGAGCTAAGACCTTATTAACTATCGGACTTAAACTAACGCCACAGTCACTACGTGTGTCCTTCTTGAGAATTGGTGCAATCAGTGACCCACCCCACGAAAGCGTAATGTGGTCCTTCTTCTAAATATCACGAAACGAGGAGGTAAGTGATTTCACCAGAGCTTCTCCGCCGAGTTTGAAAAGAACTGAGGGAAGTCCATCAGGACCGGCTGCGTCTTCTTTCTTCAGAAGTAGTATGTTCGACTCTACTGTCACCTTTGTTGGGTGATCAAGTGACACCTCCTTAGGATTTGCAGCTGCAGATGTTGGTCTAAATACGTTAGCTTGTGGCCAGCTAAACTGATCCTTGAAGTGTTCAGCTCAACGGTCAAGCTTTTGTTGCCTACCATGGATGAGTCCTCCATTCCTATCGCACACGACTTCGCTAACCAGAGTTCGCCACCCACAGTCTTTGACTGTTACCTGAAGCGGCCGCTTCCTCCATCTCTTCGGCTACCTTAACCCACCAGTTCTAACGGTCATTCTTACGGCTTATCGTCAAATGATGCTGCAACTGTGAACGCATCCTTATTCACCTCTTTGCAGTTAGGTGGTTGGCATTTTTTGCTCCCTTAGACCCAGCGATCCTTACGAGATCAAGTGTCTTTGATGAACGCTAGATCTAGGACCACAGGCGAAATCTGCTGCCAAGTGCATAGCCTGCTTGATTTGATCCCACTGCTTGTCTACATTGCTGCTCGTCAGAGTTCTTAGTTCCTCGGACAGTTTCTGCTCACAGCTGTTGCGAACAACTGAATCAGATAAAAGTTCGACAGCCGATAGGGTTTGTGGCCTGCGTCGATCACATTAAAACTAACACATGGTCCGATTCGACGTACGTGGTACAGTACGAGCTACAGTTCTGGACAGGACCGCGCCACCGGTAGCTTACTGCAGTGTGTTCGGTCCTACTCAGACAACCCGTCGAGTTAAAACGCCATGTCGCCGTGCGACGCGAACTGTGTCGGAAATTCATACTCGAAAGGAATTGGTTATTGTCTGCACAAAACTGGAGAAATTTTTCCCCATTATCTGTTCGCCGATCAGGCAAGGCGCACCACCCACTTAAACAGGATTCCGATGCATTAAGTTTTCTAACTTGTGCATTTCAATCACGTGCCACCACTACAATGTCAGAAGTCTTTGATCTTTCGAACAAGGGTGACAAGGTCATCATAAAACTCGTTTTTTGCATGTTACTGCTGCTGTAGATGGGAATTTGTGTTATCGTCTTGAAATGGAAATGCTTTTATTCGATTCTTTTGTCATCTACATTCAGGAAAAAGTTCCTAATCTCTTAAGTGCTCGTATCGTTTGGTCCATCTCGCTGGACTTCTGCTATCTTCAGTGTTTCGACTATGGAACCCATGAGTTTTTTTTGTTTCCGCATGCCGCTGATCTCCCGGATGTTTTTTTCTCTTTAAGCTGATATTTTTCGAATTCTGAGGATGTTCTGTTACCAGTCCACATCTTTCTTCATTCCAAAGTTCACAGACGAACATGCGTTAGACCGAATTGCCAGCGACCCCACCAACAGCTCTCTGTCTCATCGGCAATGCGTGGCGGATGCTCATTGTCCGGAAATCAGGTAATATCAAACCGTTCGCGCAACAGTGAGAGTAGCGCGCTCAATAAGAGGCGCGAAGCTTGCGTGGGAACGTAAGTAGCAGGTTCCACGGTAATCGAGCATTTTTCCCGTTGACTGTTGCAAACTGAGTATCCTCCGGTCATCGTTACCGAAATCGGCCGTAATCTCAGTTTTACTACTGACATTGTTGTCAGTAGCTAAAATTTGAAGAGATCCACCACATTAATCCGAAGCTGGTTTAGGACCAACACAACTCTTCCGGACACACACAGTCCCTATTGCGATATTCGATCGAAACTGGTTCCTAGGATCGTCATGCCGCAAAAGCAGCTGGATCAAACTAACCATGGTTGCAATGAGGACAGGATACTGTTGTTTGGGTGAGGCTTCGTTGCGACCAAATACGAGCAGGGATTTAAATGTGCTGACCAAAATGCAGATGGGGATAGTCGACTGAGATCAAGAGTTCAGCTACCCCTCACATACACACACCACCATAGTCCATTTCGCTTTTCGGATCTGATGATTTTGCTTCGATGACGTCTGCACCTACAAACGAACCAACACAACCTAAGTGAATAAGGCACTAAAATCTGAGCTTCGGTCAGTGAACAACTAAACCATTGAGACATCATGTGCTGACAGACTTCTCGTCGGTCGTAATTTGATTGCCAGAACAGGATTTCCAAAGCAATCAACCATCATCCATCAGTCAGAAGTCATCCGCCTGATTAATTTCAAAGTCAGATAACAAATATAGATAATCCAACTGTTCAAGTTTCCTATTTCTACGGGAAACAGGAGGACCGAACCCCAGCATGCACACAATCCATCGCACATGATTAGGTAATTGGGCTGCGCAGTCAATGGTCCTTTAGTGAAGTGTGGGGACACCGTCCTACTTAACCTCGTAGCTCGGCACATATGGGATAGACAAGTTGGTTATTTGAATGAATACTGTCGAGATCGAAAAAGTTTCACAACTGGCCCATTCCTAGACCTCTGTTTTTCAATATCTCCAAAAATTTTAATAAACTAGAACTCATTTCAGATATACGTTCCGCGACAAAGATGTATTTTACTTCCGTGCATTTAGTTTTACAAACCATCCACGGTGCCAGTTCTGACGGGTGTCTGAACTGTAACCTAATAGGAAGTAGGACTGAATTTTCATTCGACTAGGTTACATTTTAAACAAAATTGGAAACAACGAACTCAGACACCTTACTGTGACCTCACATCAAGTCAATGTATTTTTTTTCCAAGCACTCTGTGATCAAAAGAGAAGCCAGTTATCCCAATGCAGTCATGATTATGTCATCGTGCATACTTGAGCTTGTTCACTTGTATTGTGATACCACAAATCACCACGAACAGATGATCCGGCGTCGTTTCCGGCAGTTGGGGCAATCTGTCGGCTGAGATCACAAAACAGAAATTGTTCTACGCTTGCTGCTGTTCGAATCTTGTTATCAACATACCGCTGTAACCTGCCAAATACAACCAGATCATTTTTACTTTCGTTCGGTCAGTATATGTGGTCAAAAAGATATGATATGCTTTCTAAGATCCTACTGCCAGAACTTCGGGGGAGGATTGCGTGATTTGCATATTTCGTGAAGCATGCCGTCTATCACTATGCATATACACTCGTAGCAGGTATACCTTACAAGCGATAAGACTGGAACAGTGAGCGAATGCACTTGGACACGTGACGCTAGCAAGCGATTATCCTGCCAGTTTGATTGACTATTTTGCGCGGAATGAAGTCAAAACATCTCTTAAAGAACCAGGAACACGGACGTCAGGTTGAAATCGACAACAATCTAGATGAATTCATGATACTTTATAGCACTCAATTTCTCTAATCATTTTAGGATAATGAAGTCCACGGGGCTCGAAATCCAGTGAAATTATTGCTTTTGCAAAGTTGAACAGTCCGTGATGGAGTATCGTTTACTAATCAGGATGTGGTACATATTTCGTTTAGCATAAATCAAGCTGAAGATTAAGCGCAGCTGGAAAAAATGTGAAAAAAGAAATCAATGTGGATGGAAGAGATAAGAAAAATAAGCACTGTTTGGAGTTCATTGTTTTTCAGTTCATTCAGACTCCTCCATATCATCAATTACCCATGGAACCTACTGTTCTTTTGTAGATCTTATGCTACCCGGCTACGCAGACCTAGGTAATCAGTTGGCTTGGAAGCCGCACTTGGGATATTTGGCCAGATTGTCTAATCTATAAGGCGACAGACTGAAACACGTGGTTCGCAAAGCGTTTGAAGCAGATGATCGATATGCCAGGCCCCACGCCGTCTGGTCATTTTATTCCAGGAGCTACGAACTCCCTGAGTCTCCATCAGAACTGATCATCGAGAAATTTCGTTCGTACCTCTCCGCTAATCTATGATCTCTCGTGGGAATTCAAGGGGCTATTCTCGTCTTAAATGGGTATTCGCACTGGCCACGTCACATCGTCACAAACGAATGCTTACACCGTTCCATTTAGAAACCGTTTTCCGCTAAATCCCAAATTACTCATTTCTGGCATCTTGCAATTCCATTGCAATAGCCAGTAATTTGATGGCCGTCCCCTTATCCACTACTCATGGACGCTTTAGGTAGTATAAAGGACTGCCCTCAAAAAATGATACTTAGGAGTAGTATGAAATGTCCGTGTCATGGTCCAACGTTTTGTGATGTGTATTTGCACTCGAGTTGTGCGAAGTCGTAGACAACCTTTCGGTCAAATAAAGGAAACTAAGAACTGTAGCATCAAAATCAAAAATCTGGCTCTTCGTATAAGAAACCACTGAAATTCGATAGTTCATCGCGAACCTTCACCGTGTCCGTCGGTATTTGGGCAAAGCAAGGTATTGATGAATAACATGAGGGTATGTGAGATGGCGACAGGTGTAGGCGTGGAACTTCCATGTAAACAGTTCGGTGTGAATTTCAAACATACGGTAATGTATTTGTCACAGATATTATTGCTACGAAGAAACAAACCAGCTCGTGAGCCTTGACTGATTACTGTGACTGCACATCTTAACAGTAAGGTCAGCTCTCGACGATCCCGGAACAGTCAAGGGATACCAACGAATAAGAATGAGAACTTTTTTGAATGAAACTGGTCAGAATAAAAAACTGACGCAACTTCTTTATTTGGAAGGTAAGACATTGTCGCTTGTGAGCAACAGTCATTGAAGATTAATTTTGATAGCAGCGTATAAGTACTTCACATGGTTGATTCTGTCCAGAGGTTTTCTTTTATTGTTTAACATGCTGAGACGGAGGTGAAGAGGAGTTTGGTATACAATACACTCGATACATCTATCGGGATTAAGATTTAGACCGGATTGTGAGGGATAGGCAGCTCGCTGTCGTCCGGCGCGTTACCTGGTGGGACCTTATATGGTTCTACGCCACTCCAAACCAAAGTTCAAAGTCGGTAGCCCAACCCCTCTCCCTGTGTGGTGAGCCCTAGTGGATGTGGGAAATATCCCTTCCACTGCAATCATGTTTCAAGCATGTCATAGCGAATGATGTCAGAAATGTCAACTTTGTCAGTTCTGACTGGTTAGAAATGCAGATGGAAATAACAACATCCCCGGCTGGGAAAAAGCTAGGGAGCAATGCCTTGTAGTAGGCCAAAGTTTTTAGTTGGCTTTTGGCTAATTTGACATATTGACACTGTTTGGAGTGGTATTATTTTACCTTTTGCTTTATTTAATAATGAGTCAACAGCGTGCACCACTTTCTGGAGGCAGGTAACAGTTTACGAAGGTTGCCAAGTGGGGAAGTTGAACGTTAATTAAAGGATTAGAACCCGCAAATTTCAGGTTGAAACAGCATGATGATGACCGTTTGATCATCGCCAGCCAAGCACTCATATGAACCATTCAGTCAAATAGACTGAATAACCAAATGATTCCGAATTTGCTTGGTAAAATACAGCGGGGCGTACAGTAGTTTTGCCTGCAACAGAACTGATGGCAGTCATCAAAGATAACAATGGATACCTGAAGACGTTGTAAAACTGACTGCCCCATTGATTTTAATCCAGTCCAAGTGAGAAAGAGGGAGAGAGATACAAATTGTTCTGAAATGTCTAGATAATGGTACCGGAATTGTATCCGGAAGATGTGTATGATCCTCACTGGCGATGTGCAGTCAGAAATCAACCTTGATATCAGTGAAAACCTTAATCATTTGTCAGAGGATGTGAGATAGTGATAGTACACCATATTTGAGAAATGTGGGTCTAATAGTATCTGAACCAGAGGCAGCTGAAACCATAGGGTAGTGCCAAGGTTTGTATACTTCAACAGAGGTTATCAGTCTAGCAAATTAAGGGATGTTTAGGAAACACGGAGCTAAGTAGGATTATGGGATTCTTTTTCTGTCCTAATTTTAGCTGTCGATTTCGGTATCAGGTTTACTTGTGTAGACGTGTTCAGTTCCGCCCACATCTTTTTCCCCATCTCTTCCTAGGCACATTTTCTCAAGACACGCTAGGGAAATGGGTGCAGTGGAAGAGGCATGACTCCATACCCACTAGGATCCAGTACACCAGAGAGAAGGAATCGGCAACAATGACCCTGAAACTCGAAGTAGCATAGCATCACACCAGACCTCAATAGGTCCGGTGTTCTAACGAGTGGGGTGACAGCGAGTTGCCATTTGTAACCAAGAGAGATGAAGCCTGAGCAATGTCTCACCCATCGGCATGGTTAACGTTTTCTTTCTTAATCATGGTGACAACTTCGGACCCGTTCATCCAGTGACAAAACTGAAATACTTGTGTCAACTTTCACTTTTTAATGAAACTGATATGTTTGCTAGGTTTGGAAGTATTCTGTTTCGTGCTAATACTCCGGTATTTATTTCCCAGACTTTCTGGGCCACCGTTTACTACTTGGAAATTAGGTATTCTTTTGCGGAAAGCCTCAAGCTTGGCTTATGATTCGGTAAGGCTTGCTCTTCCTGATTGACTCCAGTAATTTCGATCACATGATAATGTCCCAGGACTAATTTTACACGAGAAGTGTCGAACAAAACCTTTAGGGATTCTCACAAAAGAAAGGTAATGTCAGCTTGTGGTTCATTGACTTGCTTACCATCCGGTAGTTGTTAGAGCACCGTTCTGCTTTCCAAACGTCCACAACTACTATGTACATTCACGCAGTCCTAGATTACCTCAATAGGCCACTACTCTGACATTATTTACTGAAGAATGGAGTGCTTTGGAAATGTGTCGGTCTGCAAAGAGTTATAACGTCTTACCTCAGATCAGATGGCCAGCTTTCGCCACTCTTCGTCGTCTGTAGTGGATTGCGCTAAGGCTGACCTATATCCCCATTTTTCTTCAGTTTTTTCATGGAGTATGTTCTACTTTTGTAGAACACTGTCTGGTCTATTGTTTGACGCAGTAAAATCTCTTCCCATGGGACATTCAGTGTTGTAAGATGTGATTGTTTCCAGCACGTCTGAGACGTTTTCAAACAATTTCCGCCCCGTATCAAGCATCATTTTCATTCACCATTTTGCATACCTTTTGGACGTTTTCCAACGGCGTTTCCGTTTGGTTTATCTTCGCAATCGAACTCCAAGCACAAGAAAGAGCGTTTTGTCTTTCCATCTCTTTATGACTGAATCGCCCGCTAGTAATTAGCGATCCTAAGAAAACTTCGACATCGATAACACCTACCGACTGCCTTCTTCCTTTGGTTTGCTATCGCTCAATTTGTTCTTATTTTACTCCAGATCATATCATGATATCCGCAATTTGGTGACGCTTCTGTCCGACGAACAACATACTCCAACCAAAAATTCACTTGCGTCTTAGTATGCAAAAGCCTAAACTAATTTGGTCTGAACTTGAATCTGAGTGCCGCAGAGAGTCCTATGTGTGCCTCTGTGTATGTGTGTGTGTATGGATGGCCATTTCCCATTTGTATACTCTACATATTGGGTGTGAAATAGAGTCAGGCTATTTGAGGCCGAACTGAAATCCCTTATAGTGTTCATAGGACAGTACATCAATATTTTTGGTCGCAGCTGTACTAAACTAGAGTGAGACGATTACCATCTCACATGCCTACCTTCGTCAATGCCCTGACGGTACCCGGGGCTGGTCAAATGAATACCAGCGCAGCATGCGGACGTCGAGGTAACAAGTTCGAGTCGCCCATGGCCGATCACCTCCCCATTTCATGCGCTTTCTGTAACCATAGTTTCCTTCCGTAGATATCGTACTTTTGGTCCATGCTAAATACAAACTGTAAAGAGTCTTATTATAACCAATATTAATCGTGCCAGTAACGGTTGCGGCAGCATTATTACTAGTAGTAGCAGTAGTGACAGTGGTAGTGCCAGTGGTAGCAGTAGTAGGCAGATCGGAAGAACCGAGAGGCGGCGATTTCGGAATACCTCGATTAGAATCTCGTATTTAATGCGTCAAAAACAGAATAGGTCAGTCGCATGACACCTAGTCAGTGACCCCAAATAACCATTCCATATAATAAGCCGGTCGCCTACTGCGGTTCGCAGAACCCATTACACTCGATCTGTCCAAGTAGGTGGAATTTGCGATCAATCTCGCCGTTCACCGGATGTGGAGGTAGAGGCAGAAGACTGGCAACTGCGCCCCCGTACCCCTTGAACTTTATCCTCTCTAACGGTTTTGCTGTGCGAATTTTGTTATCCACAGTCCTACTATTTGTCACTTTTAACTCATGCCAGGGTTTGTAGACGCTTGAGAAGCAAACGCGAAATGTGTGATTTCATCCTGTGCTTTGATCATGCTTGTTCTTTGCTGAAGGAAACTGGACGATTCATATCATGAACACATCCTTTGCAGACTTTGATTGAATGGACGGGTTTAAAATTTTGTTTCGAATCGAAATAGATTTGATTCCGATTCGCTTAATGACTAGCAATCGATTAGGCACATTTGAAATACGATCTTCACAAGAGGTTAATCGATCTACTGAAAGTATTGTGTACAACAATCTATTCCGAAATGGTCAACCGTTTCTATGCCCAGTGGCCGAAAAGTTGAAAGAACGAAAGCAAGCTGTAAGGCAATTCCACAAACTGTCAGTGACAGTGAAGACGACTCATCGACTGATCATTGTCTTTACCAAATGTTCTGTTTGATACTTCCCAATTTCAGATGCCATATTAGAATTTCAACACGTAGATGAATTTGCTTGCCTTCCACTAGTCATAAAGCTTAGCTCAAATGACTTTTCAAGAAATGTTGGCAATTTTGGGACTCAAATTTAGACAGAACGAACGATTGCGAGCGACACATCTTAATCGGCAAACTAGCACGGCTGTCTATTGCCGATTTGTCTGGAATCAATAATACAAAATACAACCCTATGGACGATACTTATTGATTATTGATTTCAAGCGTTCGCTGATCTTGCACCCATCACCGTGTTATTCATCTCTACAGACAATCGCCATGCCGGGTTGGGGTTATTCAAACCCGCTGATGTGAGAAGTCCATGACGGTAAACGAGCCCCCTAGGAGCCAGCTTGTATATCTTTGTGGCTTAGGTATTTAACTAGTACGCTTCAATCTCGGCACAGTTCAAATCCCTAGTTATGATTTCTGATTGCGTAGGCATTGCGTTGTGGATGAATCGTAATGATGTAAATTAGCACAAATGAAAGATGATTGTGCAAAATGCGTTGGAACATCAATTTTCGAGGACGATGAATCGTTGATCTGGAAAATTTAATAGCCTCAAATGTCAGCATGATCGGAAGCCTAGTGAATGCATCAGGTGAAGGCAACGCCTGCGAGGTCATAATCGGTATTACGGTCCACCGGTGGTCGTACGCTCGAAGTACTTCCGTGATTTTCAGAAATCGATGATTGAACAGCAAAACAATTCAGAACAAGGTATTTCATGAAGGATTTTGATGGGCCGAATACACCAAGTGCTGGATCATTCGAATCACCCACATCCAGAAGTGTTTGAAGGCTACTATGTTTAGAATATCACAAGCAGGCGGAATTTCCGATGTGTTTGGGTATGACCAGACTAGCCCCGAGTGATGATTAACACAGAAGTATGCACGCCGTTCGTTCTGTTCGGATTGATTTTGAGAGTGCAATCATGGGGCCGGAGAGATTGATTGGCCCTTGTCGCTTCGGTGCTTACAACCTGTACGTACACATATACGCAACCACCCACATATGTGCACAAGCATACGCTTATTATGTACCCATGCTCATTGAATGATTCATTCGGTCGAATACACTACTGCACGTAAAGGAAGGAAACTAAAACAACTTCCCGTTTCTCTTCAGTTGAGGAGTCCGGTATTCTTGTGGCTCGGACACACAAACATGCGCACTCACAAAGACACACAGACATGCAACGCAACTCGGAACACGGCTCCGAAACATTCAGATCACGCATTAATCGTTCATGGTAATGTGTGAGTGTGTGTTTGGTGGAACGCGATTGGAAATCGCACATATGGTCACTGACATTCGGGCTTGATTGTATGGATGAATATTTGTGTATATAAACACGTAGGAAGGGATACCTAGCGAAACTACGAATTCATGTACTGAATGTGATCGGTTGTTTCTCACTCGTTCCGTCTCTTCTAACTCCACTCGACAAATCGGATCAAATTTTGTTTGCAGAAAAAATGTCTCGGCCACCATCATACTGGCACGTTTGTGTGACGCTCGGACTAATTTTGTCAACAAGTTTTGCTTTACCTCCCGGATCTGGTAAGTTTTGTTTGGGCATTAGTCTGAGCATGTACCTATTTAATTTGTCATGCAATCAACCTAATCCTAATGAATAACCATCGATATATTTGATCTTCATTACTACTTGTAGGAAAGGGGAGTTGACGTTTAGCTATCAAATAGTGCAATCTGAATTACTCATCTTCCTCATTCCGATAACAGTGAAGAGGTTGCGCAACATATCATTGGGACGCAACTGATCCTGGTTCCATTCTTGACCCTCTTTGGTTGGCCTCGTCCTCTCAGGAATAGTGTATAATAGGATAGAATCCTACCAGTACTTTACATTGTGGCTCTATTGAGAGGCCTTGTCCTAAGAAAACCACGTGGGAAGAGGAAAGCATATAGGATAACGGGGGTAGAAACAGAAATGTCCTCCGTGCAAAATCCATCACATATGCATTAGATCAGCGGTATTGTTTCTCATGCACATCATTAGTTGTCCGTCCTGATTCATTTGTCATATGGAGGCACAGGGGCTATTTGGCTGCCCGATCAAAGTAGGATATTGCGTAAAGCTAGCCAGCGGTGCTGAAATTCTGCCAACATGGAGAAACTATTACTAGGTAGCATATTGTATGATGCATAAAAACGAACACAGAAAAAATAGTATCGAATTTGCCGAGGCTCCGGCGATAAACATTTACCCTACATGCACCAATCTGAACGACGGAGCAGAGATTTCGGAGATATGGAAAGCGCTGACATCTTTGAGAAACAAACATTCCAAAAGGTCACCACGCTAGTTGACCGCACCACCACGGGGACGCATGACATGAAGGCCAACTATTCTCTCACCCGACCCACTGTTCAAAGTACACAAACAGACAACTAAACATCAGTTGGCATGTGAACGTTCCCACAGTCATTTGATCGTAAAACTTGCCTTGAGAAAGACTGCCCACGGTAGTCGAAACGTTGGCACATTATATCTACCAACAACGCTGTGTTATTAACATTATATCATTCACAATTAAGATCAATACATGGTGCATCCATCCTTACATAATTTGGTCCTGAGATTGTCAAATATCCTTGGGGGGAAATAAGAAATTCAACAATTAATACGAAATAACATCTAGACAAGTGGACGTGGCAGTCCTTTTGAGAAAGTTGAATTGTAAACGTTGAATTTCTTTCACAGGCTGCCATCTCCAATACCCCTTGATTCGTATACTTAGCTGAGTTCAGCTCCGATATTCTTCGACTTTATCGGTGCTTTTAGCCACACGCTTCGCACCTGAGTGTCGTGGAAAAGGCACACCGCTTAGTCACTAGACCCGCTACAGGTGGAGGAGCCGGTAACCGTAACCTTGAGACATAGAAACGTAAACGGTCTTATTAGGTCACGCACGGTAATGAATCGTTCGACATCGAGTTGCCCTCTACCACCAGTGACCGGGAGGTCTAGAGTTCGGCCCTTTAAATTTTTTCGAATGACAGACATCTACTCCACCTGATCACCGATGTGTCACGACTAGAATAAACATCGTTTTATTTCGGCCTTAAACGAGGAGAGCACATTCGTCAGAAAGAACCAGTAGGTAATTGTCTGTGATCGTATTACATCCATTGACAGAACTGTTCGATATCTACACGCCGCATATGCGTGTCCCATCGGTTCCATTGTACCATTTGCACCTTTTTGTGGTAGGTTGAAAACAGGTTTGTATTTGAGCGTCCGACGAATGGCAAGCCAATCAGGCTCAATAGGCATTAGGAACAGGGATTACAGACTATCTTCAAGCGTAGTCCAGTAGCAAAATCGGATGGCGGTATTAAAATTCCAAACCAGTACGGTTAGACCCAACGACCGATGCCTGTCAAATTTCGACTTGAAGCTTCCTCCCCAAATTGATTCAGTAATTAGGTTTACTTAGTATCTCGAACGAATGACTAATTCAGGGCCCAGTTTGACGTATAACCAGAAATCTTTTTGATCGCTCTCGCCTAACTAGTCTTGAACGTGACAAGATGAAAACATTTACACAAAAGGGCGTTCTATGGGGACGGCTGGGAGAAGAACAAATGATTTTGGACAAGTGAGCCATCAAGTGGATATTAGGATTGCGCCTTGTGATGGAATCCCTGCAGGCCATGTGCATTGAAAACTTGGGCTGCACGAACAAAAATGGGAAACAATCAAGAAAAACAAAGCAATCACACATGATAACCATTCGAATGCAAGCAAGTTGTTGATCGTGTCTGAGTCCAGGGGTACGAAACTTAGGCAGCACAAGCGTTTACTACTGCCGGACCCATGGGCATGGTGATTAAAAAGAAACATTCTTTCGACACTCCTGATTAAGTATTTCCTTCAGAGCAATATAAACTCTTTTAACTGGACACAAAAGACGTGAACAAGTTGTGTTTTATTAACTGCATTTCATTCGGTGATAAAGGGCAATCCGCTGTCCCTCGGCTTGTTATGACACGTTACCTAATTAGATCTTATGTGGTTTTATGCCAGTCTAGGTTTCAGGTTTAGGGATGCCGGTGCTCTCACCCTGAATAAGCGGGTCGTAGCGGCTATGGAGCATGCTGCAAGCATGTCATAAAAATACGGCTATGGAAGTATAGTGTTTTTCTAAGACTTAAGAGCAATGTTCCGAGCATCTGGCACTAGAGACAAAACTGGTCCGTATCTAATCAATTCAGTCGGATCCGTCCACTACATGGGATTCTGCGATAATTTCAAGTGATCCAAATTGATAACCCCCAGATGTCTATCCGCTAGCATGTTCGGCTAACATTCATTCATGGAGAGTTCGAATCCCAAATCGATTCGGTCAAATTTTCACTTTGCATCCATATAATGAAAGAGGCATGCCCGATTGCCACTAGGACCCACTACCTCATCGCTTTGACTCTGCAACTTGGAGTAGCATAGGACCACATAATGTCTCACTGGACCAGGTGTGACAAAGAATCGGGCGATGGCGAACTGCCATCCACCACGAAAGTCCGTGGAGGATCTGGGACTCGGACCTCTGGTCTTCTTGGGAACAGACGCTTAATCCACTTGGCCACCGCCGGTCAATATGAACTTCGGATAATGATCCCCATCATCATCATCATCATTATCATCAGTCGCTCAGCGTTAAACAGCAAGGCAAGCCCCTCTGAGCACTACCTTTTCTCCAGAGTTACATGTTTCTACAAAAAGAGTGAATGTGCAAGGGGAACAGGGGGCAGAGCTACAGGGGTGGGAAAAGATCAGGATGCTGCTGTAGCAAACACACGGAACACGGTCAAACTCTACCAAGGCAAGTGTTCTTAATCAT
This sequence comes from Fasciolopsis buskii, assembly GCA_008360955.1. Taxonomy (NCBI): domain Eukaryota; kingdom Metazoa; phylum Platyhelminthes; class Trematoda; order Plagiorchiida; family Fasciolidae; genus Fasciolopsis; species Fasciolopsis buskii. The sequence goes on from LUCM01004094.1 coordinate 68,638, forward strand.
TCTGAGTCGATAGAAAATCACAGCACGATCGCCACTGTTCACGGTTCACTGACATATCTTCCAGTGTTCACGGGTCTTTCGGACTCCAATCAAGAAAACGTGAGAGATTTAGTTTACCTAAGTTCGCTGTATATTTTCTCATTCCACGTTGCCACGTCATCTTTTGGTCTCTACAAGATTTCCTCCATTCCTTGGAAGGAACCCAAAATAGGGCACGACGTGGTAGACGAGTGTTCGCCATACGCAACACGTGACCCAACCAAAGCAGTCTAGTAGGTTTCATACACTGATATAAGATATTGTCAGAACCCGCACCTAGAACTAGATTCCTGACCTCCACATTACTCATCCGGTCACTCCTCCCAATCCTAGCCGTACTACGTAGACATCGGTGGTCGAAAGCCTCTAACAGACGAACATCGCCCACACGCATACTGCATGTCTCGCAACCGTACAACGGAACTGAACGCACTGCAGCACAGTGCACACGACCTTTCAACTTTAGTGAAATATCAGGCCGACGCCACAAGTGCTTCAATCCAGCGCAAGCTGCTCGAGCCTTGGATATACGCGTGTTTACCTCCACTCCCGAGCTACCATCCCCCAAAATGCTGACGAAATAACTGTGCAGTATACTCAAAGTTTTACTAGCCAGGTAAGATTTGATACAATCCCATGACAAACCATTTTAGAATTACACCCTATTCCTGCATCGACAAGAAAGTTGGGAGAGGGAGAAAAGCTAGATTGACCCGAAAAATCATTTTGAGATAAAAGAGCAAAGTGTAAAATTGACAAATAACGGTTTTCACTGCAGCCAAACGTCGTTTACGAATGGCTGTTGATACACTACAGTGGATTTCGCCGACCACTTCAATTGCCTCTCGTTTAATCTGATATGTCGATTCTACCGGGAACATTAAAACATCGGTGTGTGGGTTACGCTATTATTGCTATTATTAGTAATATTATTATTTAATAGTAATAGTGGTATCAGTAGTGGTAGTGATGGTAGTATATGTTAGGCTCGTGTTTTGTGATTCTAAGCGATTAGATTTAGTGCCCAAACACGTAAGGCCGTTCAATAGTACGATCGATCAAAATCTCTTTAAAATTGTGCTCCTTAATCGTTATTGGCCAGATTTGATTGTTTTATAGTAGTGAACATTTGGTCGAAGAATTCGGATCACAAGAATGCCCTATTCCCTTTTTAAAACGGGTCGCATTGAAAATTTTCACAAGAGGTTTTTGGTCTGCTCTTGTCTCTGAACTTCGTTCGTACTGTCGCTAGAGAGCTGTTTATAGTTTGGCTGGCATACATTGCTGTCTAGGAGTCTTTGGCCGCGATTATGGAGGCCTCGGTTTTTCATAAATAGGCGGTTGTGGGAATACGAAGCTTCCCAAGAGATTTGATTCGAAGTTTGATTCAAGTTGGAAATAAATATGGTTGTGCTGAAATACTAGTAATAACGATATGAAAACTTTACATTCCCTAGAGCCATCAAGAATATTTCTCGCGTAGTACCTGCCACTCTAATATAGACTACTGTGGCAACTAACAATAGGTAAGATAATTACAGTAACATGAATACATAGTACGCATTTTTCCTACAAAGTGCTGCACAGGCGTTACTCACTCGCGTTGACTGACAGTTGGGGACAGACACCTAATGCAGCATCGAAAACTATTGCAAAACCAAAAGACCGTTCTTTCCTCCAGTGAGAGCAAATTGCGAAAAACGCCAACATTTTCATATTTCAACTGCGTGAACTTGTTGTTCGTAATCCAATATCAGCGCTCAAATTAGTCTATCATCGGAAGTCACGTCGAGTCCCAGTTGAATTGAAAAGGGTAGAACTAGTCATGTCTATTGCAACATCTTTATGCGTCGAACATCTGGATAATTTTGCCGTATTCGTCAATCGTTGTCCTTTCTGGTATGCCGTTCTTCAAACAACTCCCGATTCAGTTCCCCGATGTACACCCTCAGAAGACTGTATGTTTCAATCAGAACATAAGTTGTAGGCTACAGTATATTCCCGGTGAATTTATTCTCATTTTTATAAATTCACGTAAATATGGAGCTCATGAATTTCCTTATGACATGCTTCACACATCAATGTTGCCAAGGGAGCATGCGTCATAGTTATCTAGGTCCAATGCACACAACCGCGACCGTCGAAACTTGGAGCGGCATGAAGCCACATGAGGTATCATTAGATCATGCGTTTGTATGTAATAGACCTCTCGGTCTATACACCAATTTTTTCGGACACAGAAGCTCGTGAGTTTCAGAAAATTCCAAATCATAATCTGTTTCTTTGATAGATTTGACCGCAGTTTGATTGGCCTGTGATTAACAGCATCAATACATGTTTCATCTCCGAGAATCCCGTACCATTCTTACAGGATTTAATCTTGCGTTGCATTAAGTAACCGACCTCTCTCCATAGACTATTCCTAGCTTGGAAACTTTGGTCATATACGAACGGAACATGTTCATCATGGGGGACTAGCAGGTGGCTGTTTGTCACTTTCCGTTTGGGCACCCGCTTAGTATCAAGTCCATAAGGTGAATCATCGTTATTGGTGAATTCCCCATGGCTTGACGATGAAGGGTAGAGAATGGATCAAATATGATGAATTCTCAACGTTGTTTCTTTTTCTTTGTTGTTTCTTGCGTACAGTTTTCCGCCTTTGCCACGATTCCGATAGCTTACGGTCTAAGAACGGATTTGTGTAAAATAATAACCAAAGAGTGGATTTGTCCTATTGCAAAACCTCGACTGAAACAACAAGGGGGTCAGTACACATACTGTGTGGAGAGTACATGAATCTCTGAGATTTGGCCTGTGTAATCTATTGACTAAAGCATTTGACCTACATTAATTCCTCTTGGGTTCGGCTCCCAATTAGGCCTTGACAAGTAGAAGCACTCCAACTAATGGGCCATCAGGAGCCGAATGGGGAAGTACCAATTTGGATTGTTCGAGCGGTGCACGTGGTGTCGTTCAGATTTTCATGTCCTGGGTTGACTGTGGTTGATATGGCCGCAGACAATGACGTACGTGCATTTGAACTCCCGTGTTTCCTCCATATAGTATTTCAAATGATTCCATTGGAAACGATCTTTCACTGCTTCTCATCTTGGTTTTCTGTTTTAAGTAGTCTATCCCACGAGAGAGCGAGAGAGAAAGCAGCAATCTGCCGGTTCGATTCCGGCTCATTGTGTGTCGACTTTAGGATACATAGTGCGTAAGTGGATTCTCCATTTCATGTAACTTCTCTCTTCACAGACCACTATCTAAAAACAAATGCGAATCAAAGAATGTTTTAGCCCTTGGGAAGCTTCTATGCGAATAAGCAAATCCGTTTTTTGTGTAAAGCGACCCGTTTTATTTCTGAACAGTGGCAACCGTTTGGAGAAATTTTTCATGCGATTTTCAAACATCTCCCTGCCGACGGGGATTCTTTTTCGGGGTCTTGCATGTAACAGTTTTTAGAGTGGTAAACGCGAACATTTGTTAATTTGCTACATCGAGGTTGGCATGATGAAACTGTAGAAAAAAACAGATTTTTTCAAATATATGCAACATTTAGCTACACGTACACACGTTCAATCAAGATGTGACTGGGCATTTTGAATGTCACAAAATTCTCATGTACTGGATAAAATCTTTCAACTAATTAGGAAATAATTCACCAGAATCATTCGTCCTTGTTCGGGTTCGCGTCCCAGTTCGGGCGTGGTGGATATGCACTGCTGACGATTCCTAACAAGCTGCATGAAACAGCTGCACAGTAGTGCTTCCAAGGTTGATCGATCATATCACATCGTGAATTATTTCATGAAAACATTCAATCTCCTACCACTAACATGTAACTAGGAGATATCAATATATTCGTTGATTAATCAAAGAACACTTCAATTCGGCCATCAAAAGCACCCATTTAATTTTCTAAATAGTATGTCAGGATAAAAAAACGGATTGAAATTGGTGTAGAATAAAAATTCTTAACCTGTCATCCAAAAACGCAAAATTGCACGAACACATTGGCTTTCTTTGCTTGTCCCACACGGACTCGAAACTTAAATCGACGGCTCAGTCGGGTTTGCAGCATCCATGTACAAACTCAACGACATCCGCTGGAACAAAAAAAAATCTCAGCTATTTACGATTTGGCCAGGTTTCGCATGATGACCTCAACTAGCATTTGATCAAACGGTTGCATCACCAAATGGCGTCGAGTTACAAGCGCAACGACGATGACATGAAACTATTGTGACTGTTTGGTCTATTTGATTTTACGGTAGCTCCGAGATTTTTGTTTATTCAAGGTCATATAATAGAAACCGGATCGCGAAATCACCACTTTCAGTCGAGCAACTGAACGTCGCAGATAGCGTGAATGGGTTATCGTGTTGTCCTTATCTTGCCAACCAAACAATCGCCTCCCACCCCTTGTCCGTCAATGTTCACCGTTGTCGGATAACTTGCATTTCGCTTTAATTCCGTCTCACTTTTTATTGATTATTTTACTGACCACACAGACGATCGGTGTGCCAACGAAATGGTCCAGAATGTACACAGTAAATCTGGAGTTAGATCATATCCCTCGGGTTTCTGATACTGAATGTGTATGTTACGTGATCTGCAACTTATCACGTCCGTCTGTGACATATGCATTGGCCATTAGCACAAAAAATTGTGTCCGGTATTTGTGCCCTTTGGGTTTCACTCTCTACACGCAAACCTCAGATCATCCAGTAAGCCTTGCGCTCGGGAAGGAGCAGACTCGAATCTCGCTCTCACTAGAGCTCATCAATGGTGCATGTCCACCACTCCACCCAGGGTTTGAACCCGGACCTTTTCGCATGAAAGGCGTGTGTTTTACTACTGTGCTGCCCAGCCTGTCGCCGCGTGATTCGAATCACCGCGAACAAATTATTAATGTGTCAGATATTTATGACAATAAACAGGAGCGATGAATTCTAACTAACGTTTGTTCATACTCCTCAATCGTAGCCGAATTTCCGGTTGGTTCGTGCCCCGTGTAAAATTCAAGCCGACCAACACAGAACAATAAATCCAACCGGTTTATTTCTCATCCGTGATTTCACACTTCCGTTATTAGTGAAACGACAAGAAACTGGGTCGTAGTCAGTTGGGCGCGGCAAAATGCGGACGTTTATCGATGGCATCAATGAACACGAGTTACCACTTTGTTTGCTCCCTTATTCACGCTCAACCGGGGCAAACACCTTGTGGAAATAAGTCGCAAGGTAGCCAAATTTGTATGGCTGTCAAAAAGAAATGCTGAGTTTCTATGACTTCTGCCGTGAGGCATCAAAGTCTACAAGTACCCATAATCTGACTTTTATAGGCAGCGACCAATCTAGCGATACTGATGCAGCACATTTTAATTATTTGGTTATCTTTCCACATAAACCTATACCTTCTGAAATATTCTGAAGTAGGTGTTGTTTTAAATATTGCGCGGTTGAAAATTTGCATATGGTCCAAAAAAGATTCGCAAAGCCTCACTCTGTGATTTGTTGTTTTGCCTACCGACTAAGGTCGCCCCACAAAACTAAATAAACGACAGAGCTTACTTGACTTCTGACGTGTATTAGTGGATTATCAATAAACACGTGGCCTTGTTATGTTGATCTCTCGCTAGTGAGTTGGACTAGCCACTCGAAATCCGCGCTTTGTTTCTGTATGACTGCCCCCTCACAGGAGCATCTGGCCCGTTCCATTTTGTTGTGCGGCCACGGGGCACGTAAAGACTCCAGCCCGAATAATTATGTCCCTGGCTTTAGTGTGTGTCAGTGTCCTACTAAGCAGTAGACTTTGTGCTGTTGCTCATCTAAGGGCTGCGCATCTCCTCTCATTGTGTGAGGCGCACCGAAACCTAGTCCAGTTTGTGTCTCTGCACCTCGGCGCTCGATCGTGTCGGTGTTATCGCGGAATTGTGTGAATTCTACTGTTGACATCTTGTGCCTCAGTATTTTGTGTTGATCAGGATACACAGCAAATCTGGTGACAAGGTTTTCAAGCTCAACGCAATCAGAAGATGACGTCAGTGGATGCAGACATGAAGGAAATATTTCGGACCAAGCTCGAGTTGATGAAGGCCCTCAATCTTCAAGTCAGGAAATTGACCACAACATCTAGTAGTCCTAAAATTTCATCAGACGTGCTATTTCGGTCAGTGACTAACTTCTTGCATGACCCACAGTCTGGCGTTACATCAGAATCCTGGTTCAAGCGCCACAATAAAATATTCACTGTTGACCGGGCAGATGAAGAGCTGATCAACACACAACATCGGCTACTTCGGACACTGAAATCTACGGAATGCGTCAAGATGAAGGAAACTGTTTGAAACTAGAACGAAATGAAAATTCGCAGACTCTCATCCCAGTAGGCTTCCTTATCTGACTCGGCACTGAAATCGACAGCACAGTCAAGGATGTATCATCATGTGCGAACTCAACGAGGCCAAGTTGAATATGAGAGCTTGAATGGTCCCAAATTTCGGTCGAGTTTCATACTCGATGACCTTATTTTTCACTCGATGAGACAAATATGCTGGGTGTGAACAGTGTTCATCACGATCATTCACTGATTCACGAATGGAGATTCTCGGCAAGATCGGAATGCAAACGGATGAGGTAGGATGAGGTGAGCGAATCCAAAGTTCAGATGATGGTGCGAACGACAAGGGAATGGAATAGCGGCAGTTTTCACCCGTTTAGTGCCTCTTGTGGGACTCAGATAGGCTATTTCATTTTCAGGCAACCTTCGCGATGAATTTAACGTAAAATTAAAAAGCTAAATTCGTCTTGCTTAACGAGTTCGGTCACGATTTGCCGGCTGTCTGCATTCAGTCCATTTTGAGGAAACTGAGGGTCAAAATCGTGTGAGACAGGTTTCTTTCGTTGTAGGCGCCGTTCAACAATTCACAGAGCATTGAAAACTGAAGGAGTCGAAGTCGTCTTACGGAATATTGTTCAAGCAGACCTTTAGATCTTTACCAGGAAATTGGTGTGATAGCTTTCTGTAAGTACCTATGCAATACCTGGTTTTCATCGTCCATGCTTTCACTCTTCTAAATTTTATCGCGGCATTGCATTGAGATTCGAAAATGAAGAAGGACGTGTTATTTGCGAGTGATTTGTTGAATCATTTCAAGCACGACCAACTTTGTGGAAAGATATTATCATTCGAACACCCTAACCTCGCAACTCAGTCGGCAGGGCGCAGAAGATACAAATGCGCGTGTCGCATCCGTGCTTGGGTTCGAATTGCACCGAGATTGATTACTTTTCACCGTTGAATCAGTTCTGCATTTGTCAAATCTGGCAACAAAAATCTCGATTTATTTTTCACTCAACGTTAAATTCATTGCGAAGGTCGCCTGAAAATGAAGTAGCCTATCTGAGTCCCACAAGAGGCACTAAACGGGTGAAAACTGCCGCTATTCCATTCCCTTGTCGTTCGCACCATCATCTGAACTTTGGATTCGCTCACCTCATCCTACCTCATCCGTTTGCATTCCGATCTTGCCGAGAATCTCCATTCGTGAATCAGTGAATGATCGTGATGAACACTGTTCACACCCAGCATATTTGTCTCATCGAGTGAAAAATAAGGTCATCGAGTATGAAACTCGACCGAAATTTGGGACCATTCAAGCTCTCATATTCAACTTGGCCTCGTTGAGTTCGCACATGATGATACATCCTTGACTGTGCTGTCGATTTCAGTGCCGAGTCAGATAAGGAAGCCTACTGGGATGAGAGTCTGCGAATTTTCATTTCGTTCTAGTTTCAAACAGTTTCCTTCATCTTGGCGCATCCTGTGATATGATAAGTGCACTGGATATTTTATCGCTTTTTCGGTCTGATGAGTTCTTTTATTTTGCCAATTTTTATCCTGTCCTCGGACCAATTTCTTCCCTCCAGTTTGCCTGTTTCAAAAACACTTCTCTTTTTTGATCTATCATTACATGTTTTCGCCCATTTTTCGTTGCTTCTGCTCTCATGTGCATCGGTCCGACATTTATCGAGACATTGGTGCCATCAATCCTTGCGTTTTTTCCCCATGTACTTGACCGGATCAATCGCGATCGCGATTAATATACTTCATTTGCTTGTTGATCGATCGGGAATCTGACTCCCAAACCGCATTGATCGCGCGAGACAGGCTGTGGATGATAGATTATCAGTTCATTGGTAAAAAAGTCCCTATGGTTAATCTTTCATACTATGCGGTCTTGCACGATGGAGTTTATCGACCGACTACAGATCAATCACGCCTATCGTTTAGGCATTGGTGCAAACTAGTGTTACCGAACTAATCAATCAGTTGAAATTCGTTTCAATCAGCCTCACCACTGGTAAGATTAGAGACATGGTGTCTAGCCCTACCCTTCTAGTTCTAGTATTAAATAATTCGAGGTTTCGTAAAAATACTGGCGACATCATTCTCGAAGAAAGCGCGCGTAAGGAACAGGTCGATTTCGAAGCAGGTGATATATATATATATATATATAACATGAATATGGATAGCCATCGAGTGATTGGCATCGAGTCGTCCAGTTTAGAACAAACCAGAATTTATTCATGCAGTTTTGGCAACAGTTCATAAACGTGGAAAAAAATTTTCATTCCCTGAAACATTCACGAAAACAAAATGGGTTTTGGAATTTTCCAATTATCATTAGTAATAGGCGCTTCCTAGTCGAGTTCCCAGAAGGCACAATCTCACGGTTTCTTTGATTTTTCGGACTCTCCAAACAATTCCTGCCTTGATAAGTTTTTTTCAGATTGATGTCTGAAGTACAAAGCTGTCTACTCAACCAACCAGTACTTCCACGGTGAAGCTCCCGTGATCTCCTTCCTAACTCGTTTATTGCAAAATGTTTTACCATGTGCATTGCAAACAACTTCAAACGGGCGATGTGAAGCGGCTGTGTTTCCATGGCTTCCTATTGATGATTCGGGGTTGAAACCTGCATGATAGATCGCCATCTATTTTTGATTTTGGAGACAGTAATATTTAGTTAGTTGGGTCTGCAGGACGTAATAAAATAGCTGGTCATATGTGTCGTTATTGAGAAGCTCATTTCCACCAAATAGAATGTTCTGAAACTTATTAGAAACTAAGGTGGATGTTCGAAAACAAACTAACACAGCTGGATTGGTGAATCGCTTGCCAATCAATGCGATTGGCTGATTTCGACTCTTCATAGTTCATTCTCTCGCAGCATCGGATTAGTTGGTTTCTTTGGTTATTTGTAGGAGCAAAGCTGTCACTTATGGTATCAGGTGAGTCTCGCACAGGCTCTCAAATCGGACTTGGTCGATAAATTATCAAAACTGCTGACTTCATGCTGGGTGCTAATATTAAACTAATGCCATCAAAAAACATTGTCTTTTATCTTTTACTCCCTGCATTAACGAAATATCTACGTACATCATTGTTCAGAAAAGAGGCCGCGGCCAGCAGAGGGCTTCCGAGTAGGGAAGCTGACCGGCGGCGGGAGGATTCGAGCCTGCGACCTTCACCACCTAATTCGCTTGACTACACTGGTTATCGTATCGCATATAACACACTCCAAAGCGCGAAGCCTCCAGTTGTGGAGTTTACTACAGTTCTTCATAAACTAGCGTTAAAACTCCAATTTAACTGCTCGTGAAGTAGAGTTGGACAGATGCACTCAAATTCAGTGTTTTTTTCGATTCAAGCTGCCAAATCAAAGGTTTTGAAATAATTTATGCACACACACCAATTGGCAAAAGATCGAACCCCTGGACTGTTGGTCACTCAGAAACCCAGTTTCAATATCCGGTACGTGGTTCAGTCGTTTGGTAAGCGTTGAAGTTCGAGCCCATGCATGTGCGCTAACAATCTCGTGTACTGTATTACATGAATCGCATGACCGTCCCGAAAAGGCCCCGGACTTCTCGAATACAGATCGCCGTGGCCTCATTGGTTTTGAAAATTGCTGTTAGTAAATGGCCCAGTTTGTCGGTTTTCATGAGATTTTAATCGTTGAACCTGAACTTATCTGGACTGGTGATGAAATGTTTGCTGTAATTAGATCGCCTACGGTAAGGGTATCATTCGAGGATTTTGTAGAATGGGAACGTATAAAGTATGCTCATGTGGATTAATGCAAATACTCAATCACAGTTCACCTCAAACGACCAAATCACCCTGGGGCTCGAATCTGGGGCGAACGATTTTAGTATGCTAAAGATCCTAATTGCGAGGTGATCAGGGGATGGCTAACGACAGATTGGGTCATACAACCAGCTCCCTTTAGTTTCAGCCCATAATAACTTACACGAGGTAAATATCAACGCCCCAGGGAGGGTTGCATGCCTCCTGACCCGGATGTCTAAAATGAAAGGGAAACTTTGAAGCCAAATTTAAACACATATAAATAATAAAACTTATACACTAAGAATCAAGATAGCAGTGTGCCGCTTGAACATTACGCCTCGATGAACTTGCCTTCTCTACAAAAACTAGATGAACAACCTGCCTCAAACCCACATTTTCTTCTGCACAGTGCGCAGGAGAGAAGAGGGGGCAGCAAACATGACCCTGAATCTTGAATTGGCATGGGAATGAATGGGGCTAGCCACTGTCTACCGTCAAAACGACCAATAAATGCTTTCTCTGACAGGTATCGTATTTTGTAAGGAATGCCCAAATATAAACACTTTTTGTTCCAGTTTGATTAATGCTAATTATTTAGGATCACTGTCCAATAGATGATTTTGAAATTATATAATGCTACATGTTTTTTACTAATTGTAGACATTTCAGACTTCCCATTTGCCGAGAGGAAACTGGTACGTGTCAAACGTATTATAGGCGGACATCATGTACGTCAAGGCGACTATCCTTGGGCCGCATCTATTCAGGCACGACGATTTCGTGATATAACGGTGCTTTTTCGACGCAATGTGGAACACTACTGTGGTGCTGTCCTGATTGCACCTAGGTGGATCCTAACGGCTGCACATTGCTTGTACACGGAGGATGAGGACGGAAATTTGATCAGGTGAGTCCTGCGCATGAATTCGGATTCCATCTCGATACACTCTGAAGTTAACTCTGCTTTACCTTTTATCTGGTGAATGTATCCCAAAATCGAGTTGTTTTTTTAGGATATCTTGTTCAGCCGGAAAATGGTTCCCCAACCCGATTAGCAGTTTGTTTGTAAGGAAATCGGTTGACTCAATAGCATAGAAATCGGTTAAAGTAACCCAATTGACACATGATGAAGCCCAAACATCGAAAATATTCGCACACCAGGAAATGTTTATGGTTTACGTATCCGGTCATCTGATTGGCTTTTTGCAAAACATACGGTAAACAAATCGTCTATGATGTCAAATTGTGCTGCGGAATTTTTATAAACACGTAAATACAAGCCGTATTATCCGTAATGTATCTGATAATAACGATCATGGCTGGGCTGGGCTGGGCTGCTCGCGGTGGCAGTGCTAATGGTATTTCAAAGTTTACAAACTGTTTACATGACAACTGAGCCATTTACACAGCTGATTTGTGCGCTACGATCGCTTCAGTACGTTCACATTCTTGAGAAAATCAGTACATTAGTTGCAGTCGATAAGCACGCATTTCGTCAAGGTAACCGTATAATTGAATACCGAATTTCGACAATTGGTTAGTAGACTACCAGCACACAAACTAATGCGCGTTGGAAAATGCAACAAGATCCTAACTGGATCCGTACACAGTGACGTATTCCAGCGTCTAAGACGATAATTCGTCCTCCTTCTGAGTCGTTATAATGTCTGACCTGTTAAGACTCCAAATGGTGGCAGGATTTTCCTGCTTTTTTTCCAACGTACAGTTTACGAGACAGACTTAGTTTACTGCACGCTTGCGCATTGCACGTAATCAAAAAAAGCTGTAGTCTGTCCAACTGAATTGAGAAACCTGGCCCTCGACAACCAATGAAACTTTTGATCATGATGTACATCTAGTGTATGCATGTGTACGGTATAATATTGCTTCTTGCGTTCTATTTGCTACCCATCTTGTTCGGCCCAGATTGTCGGACACGCACGCAAGCACACATGCACACACACACACACAGAGGCTTACAGAAGCACATACCCCAGTGATCAACTCTACGATTATTCCCTCGAGTATACAAATTTTCTCGGCATCTTGCGCTGCTTGTGCATGCATGGAACGGAAATTATAAAATTTTCCCGTATAAAATTGACGTCTTGCGTTCTAAAGTTCAATCTTTAAAACGGAAGCTGAATCAAAAACGGAACGACTACCTCGTTTTACGCCATCCCCCGAGGCAAGTACTAGCTGGAAAAATGGACGAAGTGGCCAGTGTGAAAACTTTAACCAGTCGAATGAATCGTGTAGGTACATCTAGACTGCCGGGTCGAAGTCCATGAGACCCCCCTCCAAGCGATGGCTAGAGACAGAGTGTTATATGACTCCATATTGTAGTCAATCGAGTTCTCGCATCCGAAATCTCTTCTCTTCGATTTAGTTTTCCCGCTTAATATTTCGCAGTCGATCTTTCACTTTTACTGGTTCTTTTTTGTCTCCTTGATTAGTAAGTGCTATGAAGTAGCCAAAAAAACCCAGAACACGTTAGTGCGCGGTTAATGGGTTATGCAAACAGAACTAGATAACGCAATGCACAGATATGCGCACATACACAACGTCAATGCCCGTCAACCTCAGCCCCGGTTATGATGCACAACTCTACTTTGCTATATTTTGTAATGTACCACGAAGGTCTTAAAATTACTGTCGGCTAATATTCCCCCCACTGAAGGTAGGCTTTCGTGCGGGGATTTGAACGGAAATTTTTACACAAGTCGAGAAGTTAACTAGTCCTACATCCGTTTCCATCAGAAAGCGTGCATTTTAGAAGCTTATTAGACGGAGACTCCTAAAAAAACATTTAAACTTAGTCACACCAAGAGTGTAGTGATGACACGTTCCGTTAAAACAGGAAACACTTCGTTGCAACTATATGTTGCTTTTGAACTGAATCCAGTTTACAGATGGATTTCTTACAGTCCTATGTGCCTGTCGGTTGCAGAATTGACTTTGTTTTGTTGATTTTATCTGGAAAAAAACGTGATTCACTTTATTAAATGGGTACCATCCCAAGGCAAGTTTGCATCAAACCCAGTCATTTGGTGACGCTTATTGAAGCAATCCATTCCGAGGAAAAAACATCACGCATGTTCTATGACGAGTCAAATTAGGGAAAAATCCCGCATAACCGATCCACTGAAGTGTAAAATAACTATGATCTAGTACCATAAAGACACGAGGTGATCGGTCGGATAAAGTCATCGCGTTTGGACAAAAAGTTGATGGTTTCGAATCCTCCCACTGCCTGTCAACATACCCATTCAGCATCTCTCTGTCAGTCGCGTTTCTTGTTCTAAAATTGTTGTACACATTGTTATTTCATTAATAAAAAAAGGAAAAAGGTGAAGAGTAGAAAACACAAAAGCATCAGGTAGATTATGTCTAGTCTATTCCTACGCGTAAGTCTTTTTTTTAGATGCACCATGAATGGTCCAGCAAAACTTCCTACGCGAATAAAGTTCTAGACTAAAACACAAATTACGGGGAAGGCAGTTTAATTGGTCTCGCATGTGGGAAAATCAAGTTGTCCAATCTAACACCTTCAATTGGTCCCCTATGATCTGACTCAGATCTCATCCAACTTAATCTGGCAAGAACAAATGAGTTGATCATAGACACGTCAACGCTTTCCTCGTTCGATAGCCAAAATCTGATACCAAATTTAGGTTTGCACTAATCTCTGACGAACCCCGCTAGTTGACCTTCAATCTTATTTTTCACTGGTCCAATCTTCTTTGAGTACATCCATTAATATCATGACCATGTGATTTGGAGACCAAATTGATCGTCTTTGTTTGTCAAGTAATGGCTGTTCTTACCAATCAATCGTTTGATCACTTTTGTAGACCAACTGGAGCCATATTTATTGCCCAATTTTTCATTGGGTTTCGGTTTGTCTAACCCCGCAATATCCTAGTTTTTTGGACAGGTGTGCAGATGAAGGGCTTGAAAACAGAGCCTTTGCTCTAGACTTGGTCTAAACCCGTCACCAATCGGTCGCATTGCGGCATGCTTGTGAAATCTTCCAAACCACTACTTATGTTCGATCTAAGTGGTGTTTTCAGTCATTTAGTTATCTAGGCCGCAACTCTATGACAAGAATATTTACCATCCTATATTCTGTGCGCGAACATCATAAACACGGGGTGTTCTGAAATCCCTTTGATGTCAAGGTCATCAAGTCTACTCTGCGTTGCTTTCGTCTGTGAAAATATTGACTAGGGAAACTACCCATCACGTGGCACCCCTGCTCAATTCACCACTACAAAATCACGCGTCCTAACAAGGATGAAGCATCTGGATAGTGAGATTTCTCATCGGTGAGTTGTGGGATCATCACGCTTGATGAATAACTTCGTGAAAGCTCGAGTCTCATGGAAACTCAGTGTGGAAAATGGAAGTCGGACAGCCAATACAACATTCTCCCAGTTGAAAGACCACGCAGCACATTTCCATAATTCCAAAGATCTTAGTTTCCCATGCAACCTGTCGCGAAATAGGTGCCAAAATCTGGTCCTTCCAGTAAAACATTCCATCAGTTTTGTTGTCCGTTTTCCTGATATCCTTCTTTAGGAAGAAATTTGTTACCATGGTAATTGAGCAGAATTTTCATGAAATTATTCATTATGTGATACTAATGCTGAACTCATCAATAAGAAACCAGCTGCTTCATTCTTGTTAGGAATCATCAGCAGTGCATATCCACCGCGCCCGAATTGGGACGCGAACCCTGGAGGAACGACTTCGAGTCGAACACCATGGCCATTACGCTACCAGGCAGGCTCTCAACAGTTTCTTGAACTTCACTACTTATCCGTCACTAATTTTCACCGCCACGGGCCGTTAGCGCAAAGCAGTCGACTCTTACTGATAGATGATTTATCTGCAGGTGGCCTTAGTATGACTAAGACTTTGAACATGACCTACAGAGCTTGGCTACTTGGTATGTGTTAGTAGTAGTAGATGACGTTTTCATAAAGTTGTTCTCTTTTTGTTTGATTTTAGGCTAGTGAAAGTATCTTGAACCTGAGATTTGATGTATATTACATATATATATATATGTATATATATATATATATGTATATATATATGTATATATATATGTATATATATATATATATGTATATATTAGAAATGTGTGTTCAGAACATGCGTCATCAAAACTATGACGAAGGACGAAAACAACGAACGAAAAAGAGGAAAAAGGGAAAACTGTGCAAAATTCCCCATGTGCGATAGTTTCCCTATCATCCACCCGTACGTCGCTGGCAATCCATCGGGATTCATGATTCTTTTATGAGCTTCATATAATTCGGCCGCCCAAACCGAAGTAGGGGGGTTAGTTTCGGGGATCTTATCTCAAGCCAATGATCAAATGGTCTAGCCCACAAGATAACAAGGCAATTTGGGAGTCAAGCAACCCACGTGGGACCGGCACCTGATTGCTCAGTTCATGTGCCCTTGGGTGGCTTCGCCCTATTGGATGCCCAGTAAAACTCTTCATCACAGATGCCGTATACTTCGTATACTGCCCTTGAAGGGTTCAGAATCAGAATTTAACCAACTCCCCTAGGCCGACCACCAAAGTTCAGTCACCCTGGTTGAAAGCGCTGGACATTCCTCTTCGCCCTCGAACTTTGATAAGAAAACCTCCACAACATGAAGGCAGTGATTAGGACTTCCTCAACAGATGCTGTTGCACGATCATTTGGGGGCATCTGGAGACCTGTTCAGGGCAAACAGCTGACTAGAAGCATATGACTTCCGAACCCCCGGATCATGCTGAGCCATTTGGTGTACAAGTAGTTCATAAGATTTGTTTTTTTTTTTGAATAAAGAATTCGAAGTAAAAATTTGTGTACTGAGAATGTTCAGGTCAAGAATGTGAGCCTTCGTTTAAAAAACGAATTTGTAACAAATATACTGGATTGTTTAAAAACACCATGTTTTAACCAAGCCCTGAGGAAAAACTAGTGGATACCACTTTTATCGAAGCAATGCTGCTGCCCATAGAATGAAAAAATCGATACAGGATTCAAAAAGCGATCCTTGAATCACGGGAACCCGAAGTCAATGATGCGAATCCGCACATGGATGCCAACTGGGCGTTGATATCGATTACTTTTGCTGGCTGGGCTGCAATACCCTGCTGATAGTATATTTGGTCGTTTCACTTAGAGGTCATTGGGCACTCGCCAAAATTACGTAAACATATGACATCCATCGCAATAAAATTTTCATAATCTGATCCATGCATGAATTAACTCGTATTCGGCATTTGGAATTCAGGAGAATGTCTGGGTCGAAGACATTTCCCATTTGAATCGAATGCCATTTTTCAAATCTTCGAGACCGTACTTGGTAAAAAGTAATAAGTTGACAAAGGGTAGATCATGCAATTGGTAATTGTCTAGACGGAACCAAAACAGACACATTTGACTGCAATATAGTCCGACTTACTCAGCTTAGTATTTCCGTTTATTCGTTTCAGCTACTTGGATCCGAAAATGTGGCATGTTAGACTGGCTCGAGATAGTCTACGTGTAAGTTCATGAGTCCTATTTTTTCTTAGTACTTACAATTGAACCCATTTGAATGTCTTCCCAAAAGAGAATTCTCTGAGTCGTAGGCGAAAGAACATACTAATGGTTGACGTAGAGTATGCAGGTCGACCCTCACATCAGACATGGAAAAGGAGGACGAATGAATCCGTGTAACCGGCAAGGGGTCAGAGTTTCCCCGTAGGGAGTTCCAAGCATTCTGATCTGCAAAGTAGAAAAGTGAAGTGGAAGCTCACTAACTAAAGTGCAGTAGGTGTAACCAACAGTCTGAATGAATATGGTGATTTACAACCAATCCACTACGTCAACACTTTTCGTGAATTTTCTCCTGCACCCCATTCGTATAGGAAGCGCCTTACGACCGCCCAAACACGTGATTCCCAAATACCTGCAAATTTACATTTTGGGTTTCGGCTACTATTAAAATTAGCAGTAGACACCAGCTCTTGGCTGTGAAAGTTTGAGTGGAATATACTCGATTCGACTTCAGCGTTGGATGGAAAACGTACCATCCCGAAATTTATTTGTCTTCACATCAACGATACCATAAATAGTTGCAACTTGATTCAGTGAAACTTCTTGTTCATTAAGAGTGTTCTTTATCCATTCTGTAAATGGAAATCCGAATGCCTAGCTGTCGGTAAGCGAGTGCATTAGTTATGTCATCCCCAAAAGACCTGAGGCTCGAATCCCAGATCCGCCAGTGAATTTCGTAGTAGACAACAACTCGCCATCGCCCGATTCTTTGACACACCTGATCTATTGGGACCTTATATGGGTCTATCACCTCTCCAAGTTCCAGAATCAAAGCTTCTGTTTCCCCTTCGCGGTGTGGTGGTAGATCCTAGTGGCAATGGGGCATGCTTCTTCCGCTACCTCAGGACTTGCGGATGAAATAAAATAACTAATCTGGTAAGAAGGAGCAACAAACTTGGGCTTATTCGTTAAAATAGCCCAGTGAATGGAATTTCAATGGGGCGTATTCGATAGATCAGACGAATTCAGAGAATGTTGTCACACACTACAAGGCCTGGAAACAACACCGAGAGTCAGGCATCGTCATCATTATCATCCAGCATTAATCAGCAAAGCAAGCCCCTCTGACCACTACCTTTTCTCCAGAGTTACCTGTTTCTACAAAAAGAGTGAATGGGCAAGGGGAACAGGGGATAGAGCTACAGAGGTGGGAAAAGATCAGGATTCTGCTGTGGTAAACACGAAATACAGTCTAACTGTACAAACACACTCTTTCACTCATTCTGATTCGACAGAAAATCACACCACGATCGCCACTGTTCACGCGCCACTTCCATATTCTATAGTGTCTCCAGTCAGCTAGCTCAAGAGTCTTGCGGAACACAATCACGAACACGTGAGACATCCACTTCACCTAAGCTCGCTGGGCATTTTCTCATCCCACGTTGACATGGCATCTGTTGACCTCCTCATGGCTTCTTTCACCGCGTGGGCGGAACACAAAATTGGGCACGGTATGGTAAACGAGTGTTAGCCATACGCAACACGTGACCCAACCAGCGTAGTCTATTAAGTTTCATACTCTGAGATGAGGTGTTCACAGAATGGGCACTTAGTATTCGATTCTTAACCTCCGAATTACTCACCCCATCCAGTCCTAGCGATTATACTTAGAAATCGGCGATCGAAAACTTCCAAGCGACGAATATCTCCAAACAATATAACAGGACTGAGCACACTTCAGCACAGCGTACACGGCCTTTTAATTTCATTGAAATATCTGGCCGACGCCGCAAGTGTTTCAATCCAGCGTAAGCTGCTCGAGCAACGGATATACGCGTGTTTACCTCGCGTGGAGAGCACTAGATGGCGCTGTCCGATACACGGGCTCGAAGGTGGCTTTCAAGTCGAGAAAGACTACGATCGTAGGTAGGATGGCAGCATATGTAGTGGTATGTGGCCCGTTTTGAGTAACTGCCGATGAGTGAATATCTAGTTGATGCATCCTCAACCTGGATGAAATACGGCTAAAAACCAAATGTTAGACCTATCGGATAATTTGATGTCATTTTTTGCGACATACGTCACGCATGGGTGAAATAATTGTACGCACCATAGCCACCAGACTCTACCACACGAAAGTGGATCGGCGATTTTGGCCCTGGAACTTGGTATGATATAGAACCACCTAAGGTCTCATTAGATCAGGACTGGTAACGAGCCGGGCGACAGGGAGTTGACGACCACCACGAAAGCGACCAGCGGATCTGAGATTCCAACCTCTGACCTTTTCAGTGACCACCGCCGGTGGTTTCCACACTAGTCAAGCTGGTACGTGCTTCACTGTTTGCTTCCAACCAACTCGGTTCGGCTGACCGACTCTACCTATCACACATTTGTTCGTTCCACCGTATTTCCGTGTGTCAAACTTGTAAGTGATTATCTATGAACTGCGCTAATCATGGTCTGTGCCCCGTAGCTCTCCAATTGTCGTTTTGTAAATATACTGAGGAAAAAGGTTTTACTACTTGGCCGGCCGTGGCTAAGCGGGAAAGGCCGTGGCATTTGGGTGTGAAGGTCGCGATTTCGAGTCCTCCCACCGCCGGCCAACGTCCCCGCTTGGCAGCCCTGTGTTGGCCGCGGCACCCTTCTTGAAAACTGATGTACATTGTTATTTTATTAATAAAAAGGAAGTAAAAAGACAGACTTTGGTTGAGTATGTTTCGCAAATTTGCAACACCATTACTGTTATAGAGAGTAGTACTGCAATGACTCAACGTGCGAATTGTTCAGGGCCAAATTCTTAGACTTTCAAAACTTAGTAGTCCTTTCTACCATACAATCGCCTAATGCGACTTTGATAAAAAAAAATGGCATTGCTATTTTTTTTTATTTCCCTTCCTCGCAAACCCCACACACGGGTGCCTGCAACAACAAATCAACACACACCTACATAAACGTCGAAATTTCTAGCCATCAATAGTAGAACGTGTAAAAGGACTGTGGAGTCGAATGTTCAATTACGTGTTTGGTCACGTCAAACTGCAAACATTCTATCACGTGAAGGAGATATTCCACCACCCCAAGTATGTACCCGGTGAGTTAGTGTCCAACTGGAAACATGCAATTATCTCGGAAGCGGCCACACCACCCTTCCACTGGCCGACATTTCTGCCTTTTCAAACTAGATCTTTTAATCAGATGATCAAGCTACCATTCCGGACCTCGTTCGGTCCAGATTCGTTAACCTAACTGGGTTGATTGAGCAGTATATGACACCGAATGTCAGCACGTAGCAACGTACTAAGACTTTTTTTACATTGTTTTTTTATCGTGCTATTGAAAATCACTCGAAAGTCTTGGAAATCATTATAAATCGCCTCTCTAGCCTCCTCGGAAAAATGGAGGGTTGTCCTCACTCGGACTTCTGCGAAGTTCGACCAAAAGCCGTTCCCTCGTCAAAAAATTACGGAAACAACCGATCTGAAAACGTCGACACCGCGGGAGCACAGGCCAAATACGGTGAGATACCAAAATCCTCGCATCTCAGCTAATAGAACTACCTTAGCTCGACACTGATGGGCTATCCATCCTGGAACAGGGAACGGGGACGGACAGACTCGGCTTTATTGGTAGCCTGTTAAATCGTCTAAAAACTAGTCAAATAGCCGCAACCCCGAATGGACCCTTCGATATCGGTGCGAGTTCTGCCCTCCCTCGCGAGAGGACGTTGCTGGTGTAATGCACAACTGGAAGCAAATAAAAAGCCCCAAGCAAAGATGGTAGCGGGCTGAAGTTATATAAATCCTGCTTTTGGACCCCTATCTTCTCCACTGTTTGTGCAAACAAAGCAGCCACAACGGGATGGGTAACTTTAGTCTTACTCCCGTTTTAAAAAATGGTGATAGATTAGTTTGTGGTAAATACCGCGGAATTAGCGCGGCCCAATTTGTTGCAAAGGTATATCCCGTGCTCCTTTAAGAATTGCCTCGAAATAAGGAGGGATGCAAGCAACCATCTTCATCTTGAACCCGGAACGAATAATTCTGAGTCGAACGCCTTAGCCATTACGCTACCGGGCAGGCTCCGAACGGTTTGCTGAACTTCACCACATGATGTTGCACCTATCCGTCACTGATTTGCACGGTTACTGTCCGCCAGCGGACCGCGTCCCAGTTCGGGCGTGGTGGATATGCACTTTTGATGATTCCTAACAAGGATGAAACAGCGGTACAGTGCTTCCATGGTTTTCTTATGGCCAGTTAAGCGATGATATCACATGGTGAATTATATATATATATATATATATATATATATATATATATATACGAGCGACAATAACCGCGAAACCGGTCGTGTGCTCCCGGGCTAATTTTGTTTACGCATCCAGATACTACTTCCTGCTTATATATATATATATATATATCATGTATTGGTTGGAGTTCATTTGTCAGCCCAATTCTGAAAGTCATATATCCCACAAAAGAACAACATACACGGCTCACGCCGTAACTGCCAATGTCAACTTCAACTGCCGTTATCCACTGCCTATTGTTTTGTGCAATTACACAAAATATGAAACTACTTGCGTTGCCTTTTGTATTGTCATGACTAAGGTAGGATATAGAACTTAAGGCTTATCTAATTTGACTGATATTACTTAGTTTAGGAACACCTTGTTGTTAGAACACATTGAATTTGGTTTCGTTTTTTTTCTATCTATTTATATCATCTATTTTCCAGGCACACTGGAGTATGACTTGGCTCTGTTACAGCTGAAAGAGGAGCCGATTTTGCGTAAAATTAAAAATATTGGCCTCATCGCTTTGCCTAGCAAAGCTGTCGGCCAACTCTGGCCCCATACAAACCAGGTGCGTGAATAATCGTTAAACATAACAGTCTAAATACGTCTTAGAAACTTTCTTGTTTGGAAAATATAGTTAGTCCCATTGTACAAATTCTTCCACCGCATCCACGTGATTTGATCTTTTCTTTTTAAAGTCTAATTCGTCAGCTTGGAGGGTGAATTACATCAGTTGAGTGTTCAGCTGGGAAGTCTCAAAGTCTACCACTTTCAAGGACGTAGGCACCCCTTTCATCTCGGTTCACCCAATCACACATCAGGGAATTGTCGTCTGAGCACTTAGCTGATTAATTATAGTTCAATTTTTGGCCAGCTTGTCGTTATTATAGGACATGCTTGATTGGGCGTTGAGTCAAGCATAATGATGAATCGCCTGAAGTAATTGATCGTGACTCAGTTTGTAATTTTTCATAAGGTTCTGATCAATAGGATTGATATTTCGATTGCGAGCGACATTTCTTCAAATGATGATGAGACATTTGAGATTCAAGTGCCAAGCATGGCAATCAGAAGGTCACGGAGTAAGTAGCTCTTTATAATATCTGATCTCCTGCTACTCATAACGAGAGAATAGTCAAACCCCGTATGTTGTTTGCAAAGTCTCATCGTGCGTGAGCTGTTTTTATGGTAGTCATCTCTCGTGAGAGCAGATTACAATACCCCAGCCGTCTGTGTGGCTATGCGAGACCACTGTCAAGTATGCCGTATATCACATGGTGTTAGATTTTAATAGGTCCCCGAGAGCCAGTCAGAAAGGTCTAGCGACTAGGATTTTCAACTTAGAATTGTTTACGCCTGGTTTGTGCCTGATGCGTTTTCTCAACAAGGATAAAACTAACAATACTGTCCGTGTTCCCATGGTTTCCTAATAACGTGTTGAACATGGACAGTGCACGGTGAAGTGTTTCGCGTAACAAATGCAGGTTTTTGTAATGAACAATTTGACTATGCTGTTCCCCTTTGAATTTCGATGATCTGAACGAAAGATGCGGCCGTCCAACTTAGAAAATGCACACGTACACCGCAACACCGGATGCTGACTGTTAGATCCAATTTCTTTTCCCATGCTTTGAAACACTCGACTGTGTTTCCTGTCTTGTCGGTGGGATCGAGAATTTCACCCATGCCCCATATGTTGGTGGGTGTGTATGGGCTGGCTAACAATAGTACGAAGGAGATGTTTTTTCTTGGTTTAAGGTACAAGCTTCAAAATAGTGTGTTTGCTTGTTTTTTGTGCAAGCGAATGTGTATGAAGAAGTTGAATACAAACAACTTCATTTGGGTCACAAAATGTTTGCCCTGACGATCTGACCATGAACCGAGATAAGCTGCTGCCGTGTAGTCTACGCAAAATCTGGAGGAGGTTAAATGATGGAAAGTCAAACGAAACCGCGTGAACATGTTGCGAAACGATTCAAGACGAATTTTCCAAGTCAATGATTTTGTTTTCTCTGTCCGAAGTAAACGGACAACAGAACAACCGCCTAGCAATGAGTCGACAATTGCAAAGTTGATGTGCCGTTTGAATCGACGAGTGCTACAATGACCAAACTTCGGCCTCCATCAAACAGAAATAAAAACAGAGACGAACTCACGTATGATTTGGATGTAACCGTACAAGTTTGTGAGAGGGAGTAAACTTCCGAAAAGAGAAAAGAAGTATTCGAATATTGTGAATAACTTGAGAAAAAGGGCAAAATACCTACGTAAATCATGACAGAGACGGAATCAACAAGACACCACGATGGTCAGGTGCATTAAGCGCTTGTTTTTTCAAAGGAATCAGATGTCCGAATCCCATATCTGCCAGTCACTCCGATAATAGACGGAACTTTAGTGTCACATGGCTGGTCATCATACTTAGATTTTTTAATACCTTTTGTAGTATTTTGCCGCTCCAGGTATCAAGGTCACGGTTTCCGATTCTGTTTTCTCCATGAGGTAGATCTTAGCGGGTCTAAGCCACTCATGAGCAACAGTAAAAACAAGTTGATAAATTGGTGGAAAAAAAGAAATTGACACATCCTTGGAACTGGGATAAAGACGGTGATGTTTGGGCGTCATCGAATGGTGTTTTGTTTTCCACGTATTGAAGAGAGCACGAAGTTCAGATGCTCGTGCAGTTGTTCATTCTAATTCCGAAGTAGGCAGTGCACTAAGTGCGCACCAGTCTCGGTCGATTGTGATGGTAGCATGATGAGAAATGAAGCATGACAGAGCGCAGATCAGAGTTTTGTCATCAGCGACAGCGTGGATTTAGACAAAGCAGATATATACAATAGTTCCTTCGTCATCGGAAACAGAGGTAATCGAAGAGGTGCATTTTCTGAACAAGTGTAAGCCTATAGACCAGGTGGTCATTCTCCAAGCATCAAAGTTAACAAAACTTCCGTAATCAGATTGAGCAAAGGAGTAAATACCAATGGCCTTTTGGGAATCGGTGATTGCTACAATTTACAACAAATGTGATGCATCCTCATGTGAAAATCACGAAAGACTTAGTTTTGTAAGCGTTGCATTCAATCTGCTCGCGGATATTTTCCTCCCTTGATCATCTCGTACTTGCGAAAGATGTATGCGCAAGAATCCAACCAGTCTCCGAAAAGGTCATGGTTGTATTGACCAAATCTTCAGTCTGCGTTACATTTTCGAACTTAAACGCATGTTATGCAGACCCACGGTCTTCGTACTTCTTGATCTGAAAGTAGTATTCGAGTCAGTCAGTTGTGGGTGGGTCAGAGATTCACTCCACTGATCTAATCTCCATATTCAAACAACTGCGGTCCAGTTCGTACTCAGGGCAATCTTTTACCTGAATGCACCGAGAAAAGTGATGTTTGTCCAGGCTAGTCACCTCCTTGAGGTGATCATGGAAATGGTCCTATCCTCGTGTGAGAATAGTGGGATTGATATTTGCTCAAATAGGAACGTGTCTGAGCTAGAATATCCAGACGATGTTTAGCTCCTGAGTGAGGATTCGAATAAGTTGCAAGTTTTTCTCGATAGTCCGGTGGATAGTATTTATAGGTTTGGGATGCGTTTTCCATCTTTGAAGTTTTAAGCGCTGTCACGGGACTGGATTGGCTCGAAGTCATATCTCATCCTTGCAGGGGAGAATTGGACGAATTAGATGTATTTGTTTGCTTTTAATTTACATCTTACCAGGTGCTCACACATCGGATGAAGTGTCTTTGGGAATTCGGGAGATTCGATTAACATTTACCAGTACCAGGTATTTGTGACTTCGGCACAATATCCGATTTGCACTCAAACGTCGAATGCGCACTGCAGCAGAGAGGTCACCGTTGGTGTACGTCATTGAGGACGAAAGTTGTATGAAAACTTTCGTTTTATTGTCAGAGTATGATGAGACACCGTTCTCCATAACTAAGTGGTTAAACGTACTGTCTTAGACCCTTGGATTCAGCCTATAGAAGATGCATCTAAATCTGAATGGATTAAGATGATTCGGACATGTTTAGTGCATGACTCCAGAATGTCTGCTTATTGTACACTGTTCTACGAGGTAGGTGATGATAGTAGTCAATGAATCACGCGGCAAAAATTTACGAAATAGTCAAACAGTGATCTGGCCCTTGTAGATGCAGTGAGACTACCGGGTTGGGTTCCACTCGGATTCCGTAAGCGATACTTGGCGACGGTAGGTGACATAACTCATTTTTTTGTTCAAAATCTTTCCTCTTCTACATAGTTTTTCAGCTTTGTATCTTGTAATTATTCTTCAACTATTTCTCGTTCATTTCTTCCCCCCCTTTGGATGGACTATGCTGTGCCGTGGCAATCCAAAGCAGAGCACATTTTTCCAGGCTTATTAGTAGTAAAAAAGAATCGTACATTAGTTGGTCGACAATATTTGTTGATATTCCTTTGCAACCGTGCACGTGGGCATAATTCAGACTCTAAAGCGTCGGACTAGGTCTCTCTCTATGTGTCTGCAGCCTTCTTTCTCAAGGAACCCTAATTGTCTTCAACTTGGTTCAAATCCTGTTAACTAGGAGACCATGGAAGTGGCTTTATTCTTCTACTCGTTGACATCTATTTCCCCAATATCCTCAAAGAGCCCATCCTAGAAATCGTTTTGCTTCAAAATTACGAAAATATTAGTCACAGACAACTCCTCACATCATCTCAACCTGACGATGTCACGGAAATTACCAAATGATAGAAATGATTGGGATTACGCGACACTAGGTGAATCGTCGAACAAACCGATTGATCGTTTGAGGCTCACTGAAAAGTTCCATTTACACGGCTGATTTCATGATTTTGCTTTGGCAAAAAGCAACTAAGCCAAAACGTTTTTGCTGCGGCATTTACCTCCAAGATTCGCATTCGAATTGGCGATTTCAACCTTTGTATTTCCGCGCATCGGAAAACTGATTTATGAGGCTAAAAGCAGTTTGCTCAAATCCTATGGCGCGGAGCACGAAAATTACGATAGAGCATGCGCAACAGAATGTGCATGAGTCGAAGTCCCCTAAATGACGAGTATTTTTTGATGGAGTCATTAGTGCTGTAGTCGATCGCACGCACAACCGGTCGTGCGCTTCCGAGAAATTTCCGTTCGATCACCCACACACATGATCGACAACTTTGAGGGCATTTGCTAAAACAAAATAAAGGTTTTGTTAATGCGCTTTTGCATTTTCCCCCCTCATCTTGATCATCCAGTCTCGTTCATTTTCTCACTTCCGTCCCCTTGTCCTGTGTTCGTGCTTGAAGACGTGTTTATCGGTCGGCTGGGGTTGTAGCTTTGCTGACGGGCCACCGACAATGAAAATTCAATCTGTGGAATTACCCGTACTCGATCCGGAAACGTGTCGCAACATGTACTCTGCCTACATCAATTTGACCATTGACCACGAATTTTGTGCCGGTTATCATATGGGCAATAAAGGTATCTGTCCGGTAAGAAATGTGGCGTACGAACAATCAATCAAAGCCAGTTTTTATTTGGTTTGATTTACTGTCCGGAACATGATAAGGCTTCCCTTCTTCCCCAGGTGGAGTTTGTGTATGATAATCCGTATGTTATGCCACAGAAAAAGGATAATACAAGCTGTTGCACCAAATGCTACCAGTTTAATGTAGTGCATCACGGCCTCTAGGTTGCAATCCTAACCATCCGAAGTGCGACGTATTTGGATCGGTCAGGTATTATCGTGCTGGGTTCCGCTAATTCGAGTTCACCGCGTTGTTTTATTGTTCTATTAGTACTTTATTTATTCTGATTATAATGCTGTCTTCAACTGCCAAACAGTACTGCCTAGGTAATGAATCACATGCAATTTAAAAGAATTTACCTCGCATTTTATCTCTACCTCTTATCATTATTTCCTTTATTGATTTAATAACAATGTGCACCGTCTGGAAGAGGATTCGCACAGCAGAGATCTCCCAAGTGGGAAAGTTAACCGGCCGCGGCAAGATTCGAACCTGCGGCCTTCACACATCCAGGCGGTACCAATTTATCCGTTAGACCACTGCTGGCCAGCACATTAGCAATGCCTTACCACTGACTGCAACCCGCTGCAAAACTCGTCTCTCACCATTTGTTTTGTTAAGCTTTGTACAATTGTCTAATATGGAGAGCTTTCCAGGGAGGAAATAACCCCGAGAATGGTTTTTGTCATACGACTGGTATTAGCCGGTTTATGTGACTCAATCAAATTGTCCAGATTTTTCTCCCCTTTGGATCGATGCACCAGACTAGCCCATTAAATGGACCACTAGAAGAAATCGAAATTCGGTAGCTATACATTTTTGAATAGAAGTACTAACAATAGCAATACTAATAACAAGCCTTCAGATGATTGAACGTGTGTTTGACATATCTAGAAAGTCTCGATACCCATAACTTTTACTCTCTACAATGCTACCACTGAACACTGCGGAATGACTTAAGTTGTGGATCACCAAAACACAATCAAGCCAGATGAAAACGGTGCGCCGAACGAAACTGTAATCTTAGTGTTGCCATGGTGAATACATTTCTGCACGATGAATTCACGGAACATCATGGTTGGGCCAACTTAATGACGTGAATTTAGCAAATGACACCTGACATTTTAGAATTCCGAATTTCTATTAAAAAGATCACTTTTTTCCGGTTTTCTGCCCGACATTTTGCGAGAACGATGAACTGCAGTCTGAGGTATCCGCAGTTTTTCAGTTCAGTGCCATTTTGCACAAATAATAACCTGCACGAACGTTTTTTGGATTTTGGTTGCTACCTCAGAACACCATCTGCTCAAATAGAAAATAGAACCAGTGGAGATAGACGGGAAAATACGAAGTTGAAGAACTATACAGAAGAATGCAAGAGCACCACTAACTACCGCACTGAGCCATATCCAGCCGTTTCCTCGGGGGGTCTCGTGAACCCTAAACCGCCGGTCTAAGCGCACTTGCACGAGCCAGTTCACTGGTTAAAGTTTACACGCGTTTTTACGTGTCATTAACCGATCACGCACGAACCAAGCTGCACCAATTGGCTGTCTAAAGAAGAGTAACGAAAAGAGAGGCAGTCATTCAGTAGACATAAGCAAAATGCCTCATAACCGCCTTGACCTATTCTGACTCAGTGCCCGTTTCAAAAACTGGATCCTAGGAACCAGAACCTTACGCCTAACTTCTCAGTTGCTCACAAAATTCTCCTATCTTATTATACCAGTACTACGAAGACAACAGTGTTCAAATACCAAGTCTTCGAATATATTCTGCTTTTAACGGTCATGTTTCAGAGCCGTACAGTAACATCGACCTCACTGCTGCTCGGCATACTCGACCTTTGGTCGGTAACCAGATGTCAGACCGACGCCACAGATGTCTCGAATTAGTCAGTTCTAATTGGGCCTTCTGTATGCCAGAAGACATTTCAACTGCTATACGACCACTTGGTAAGGTACAACTACTCAGGTAACTAAATTTGTCCACCTCACCCAGTTGTTCCCCTGCAAGAACAAGATTTGGCTTTGAGCCAATTCAGTCCTGCAACAGTATTTTGCATTTCGAAGGTGCAAAACGTATACAAGTCACATGGATCTTCACTCAGTAGAGCAACATCGTCCGAATATTCCAAGTCAGACATGTTCCTGTCTATTCTCTTATGTAGATAGACCTGTATCCATATTCATCTCAATGACAAATTTAAAAAGAACATGCAAAAGGATGCAAGTCTAACAAACATCACTTCTCATCGTGATCTCGGGTGAAACATCGCCCTAAGTACACATTGGGATTCAGCTGCTCGCATGTAGAGATTGGATAAGTGAAATGAATTTCTCCGGGGCACCCTTAAATGAGAAGCAGTGTCAAAGAATTGCTAGATCGATCGAGTCAAACGCTGCTTTCACCTCATGAAAGCCAGAAATCGTGGGTGTAAGGCACATGTGCCTGAGTTCTGAGATCTGTCGCAAGGTAAAAATGTGGTCAATAAAACTTCAACTGGGACGAAAACCAGCTTGGTTCTCACGCATACTGTCCTCGCGAATGTTCCATAATCGTCAGAGGATAATCCTTACGATTTGTTTGGATGCGATTCATACTAAACTAACTCTTCTATGCTTTTCGCATCAGGATCTGTCACCTTTCTCGAAGATCGGCAAAACCAACGATTCACATTGGTCCTTAGGATTTTCTTCCCTCCTACAAATTGATCCCATGAGTTTTGTTCACTTCGATGCTAACACTTCGCCACTATCCTTGAAGAAAAAGGGCGACAGTTCATCTAGTCCATCTACCTTATGCCATTCAAGACAACCTATCTCCCTGCTCACCTTCACTTCGGGTGGGCGGCCGAGATCCATCTGCAGTTGTCCACTTGTTGGCATAAGTAGAAGGCCCACTGTTGGCTGTGAGCCTACTAAACTGCTCCCTGAAGTGTCCTGGCCAGCTGCCCAGTCAATGAGCCGTCGGATTTCTTGATCACCCAACTTGGCTTCCGTGGATTAGAATTTCTAATCATCCGTTAAAGTTTGCGGCTATTGTCGATAGCCTCAGCCTTTTTCACTTCCCTACACTCCCGTTACCACCATTGCTCCCAGTCAGTCGATGTCTCAAGGATCTACGCATCTCATTGCAAGCTGCATACAGGGGGACAGATCTTCGGGCATAAAACAGATCAACTGAAGTTGAGGGTGTCCATCGCTTCTGGGGTTTATGAGGCAAACAGTCTTGCATGCCACTTGCCACTAATTGCAAATCTAATTTGATCTACTTCCAGAGTTCGCATTGTTAGAACGACAATCGCAATAAAAGTCCTCGTTAAGAGTTTAGTCGGTAAATATTTTCTAGACTGAGCTGTGCAGCACGTGTGGTTTTCGTGCTCGTGTAACCAGAGATCGGGCGCAAACAAAAGCGTGCACGGATCACACCACGATCTGAGTCCATGGGACTCGCGTTCGCTGTGTTCTCGAAGACTGCAGTAAATAGATCAACTAATAAATAACCAGAAAATCCCCATCCTCAAAAGACGAACAAACAAACGTGTCTTCCTCCTAGGCTACCTCATAACCAGGCTTGGGACTAGAAGAAGGACCGAACTTTTGGGTTGAAAACTAGCGATTGGTCACCCTTCGTCGGTGTCCAGGTTGTTCTTGTCAACAGTTGACAACAGTAGGCATTCCTCAAAGAGTGTAGTGAAACTACGCCCAGTGCTATCCTTGCAAATTCTGCGTATAGGTTTCTTTTTTCAGAAAGAATTTAAACGAACTGTTCTAAGGTGTAAGCGTGATGTCTAATCCGGAAATAACACGCTTATTTTGCTTATCATATGTAACAGACTGAATACATCTAATATGCGTCTCAGTGATGCTTACTGGTGGCTAGAATAGAACTCTCCACAAGGAATGAATCCCGCACACCCGGTCTTGGTAATCACCTTACGTATAAAGAAACTTAAATAATAGAATTTACCAAGTGTCTTGCATCCAAACTATCCACACTGGCACCAAAATGTGAATCTTGACCGGAAATGTTCATGGCTGATTTTGACTTTGTTCAAAAAATGAACCAAAGTAAGGGATATCCTCTCACTAAGTCCTACGGTCTAATCATTTTCGGGTTAGGAGTGGTCTATTGTTATTCCTAACTGAAGGCCACTTCTAGCACGATCCCGGCTCGGGAATGTGAAAGCTGAAGTAGTGAGAGGACCATATCCGATGCCCAGTGCATTACAATTTATAAGAAAACGGCATTTTATTCAATGATACCGTTAGACGGAACAGATAACTCATAAATGGTCTCTGAGTTGATTGGAGTTCTTTTCCTTACATTTTCAGTGTGTCTTTGATTGACTATTGGGTGCAATTTACTGTCATTTCATGTCACGGAGGTTGAAGATTGCTTTTCAAAACATTTGCGTTTGCTTTCGACAGGCTTTATTCGCACTTTTCACCCGTCTGCATTAGAGGTCCACCCAACGAGATGGTGCACTTTTCCATAAAAATGCTAAGCAAAACTTGTCTTGAAAAAGACTACCCACGGTAGTCGAAACCTTGGTGCATTACATCTACTACCAGCACTGTTATCAACATTATATAATTCGCAATAATGCCAAACCATGTTTTAACTACTTGTTAGTTATCAGTAGGTATTTTCGAACATCATTTTTCCTAATGCAACTGATTTTTCTCATCACAGGGCGACAGTGGTGGCCCGCTGGTGTGCAGATCAGATGATGGCGACCTCAAGTTAGCCGGTATCGTCTCTGCAACACATTCGAAATATCCGGCCGATTTTCCGGCCATTTTCACTCGGGTCTCCTATTTCGTCGACTGGATTCACCAGGTCATGGATGATCATCCGACTGAACCTAACAGTGGACCACTTTCATTCCTCCGATTGCACAACTAGCCACACGTGCGCCTGCGTCCGAGGTGCGCGCAACACTCAGTTCAGTATAGAACAGAAATTACTTATGGTTTTTATCAAGTGTTGTCTTTGCACTGCTTCTGCGGAATATCCCCGGACAAACGAAACTCTTTGGTGGCAACCCAGTTCGTTTTTCATTGTCCCTCAGTACGGTTGTGCCTTGCAGGACCTGCAATATCTGTCCATCTTATCCAATTCTACATTCGTCAATTTATGAACGACAGATCATTTTGTACCTGTTTTGCATGTTCTGTATTATCTGTGATTACTTTTCGAAGACTGAATTGCCAATCTGCTCCATTTTCTAACATAGATATCACCGTAAACTCGAGCGCTGACTCAATACATGCACTTTTCCTGGAAAAACGTTAACTGAAGTGGTTTCTAGATGAACGGTGTAAAGTACCTTCACAAAGATTGTCATGGAGTTTAGGCAATGCATATCGATTCTCTCTTACGTCATTTCTGATCAATCTTTGCCCGAACCCAAGAAATTTTCTTGAAAATTACGTTGTACGACGGAGAGAAAATCCTATGACATCCATGTTTTTGAAGCCGACAAAGATGATCATCAAATAATGTTTTTTCAGTCATTCTTATTCGAATTCTGCGCACTCTGAGGGTACTAGGTTCCTGATAGACCTTTGCAAAAGCAGCATAATTTGTCAAACGCTCTGGTCACGTGGATGGCTTGCCATCATGCCAAAATTTGGGTGTGGCCGTCAATTTTTGTGCATGGACCAAGACCGTCTTGAAGACCCGTGTACCGGTTTTCCTGTAAACTTATTTGTTTCGTTGAAATTCTTTGTTCAGTCGCTGGTGAGTTCTGTAGAGCTAAATAATGGTTGTCTCAAACTTGGCTAAGCAGTACATCGACCCAGTCTTTCCGGAGTAAGTTGAAATACGGACTAGTCCACAGATGACTAACACTCTTAAATTCAATGAGATTGAACGAAAGAGGAACCTCATTTTCGCTTGTGAGCTTGAACAGTTTTGATTCATCAACTGCATCAACCGTAACATTTAAAGCGATAGAAATAATAGGATGAGGTTAGTCTAGTGCAAAGAAAAGTCACGAAGACTACAATCATGATTAGAATTTCAGCAGCATGTCGCCCCCATGAGCACTCTGACTTCCAACCATGGTCAAAACTATTATCCTCTGCAGCGTTTGATTTCAGTTATACCTGCATTAATCGCGCCTGTATGAGCACGTCATTTACCACGGAAACCGTGGCCAATAAGAAAAGCATTAAGGAAAGAAGAAAAAGAAATATTTTGTGGAGTTATTCAAGTCCAGACTGGGTCTTCCATTCACCACCGTCGTCGGTTATAGACCGAGATTCATGGTTTATCATCCAGCGGTATATAACCAGCTTGCTCAATCCAAAGGCTGACTTAAAAACCCACTGTCGAAATTGTGGCCAAAGGATCCAACTTACAAGTTAGTAGGACTGCACGACAATCTCCTAATGAACCTAGAGTCGTTGAGTAATCCCTCTGTTTGTACATTCCTTGGATAACGTTAGACATCCTGGACGATCAGGATATCACTCCTCCACCGATACCGGTTGAGTACAGTACCATGTGTTTTGTAATCTGCTTGTGGCTGATTCAGAATCATGATTTAGGCATTTCCTCTAAACAAAATGTCAGTCAACTAGGTGAGGAGCACCAGCCATTTCCCTTCGTCCTTCTAATTCAGTTTGAACAGCTCCGCCACAGGAGAGCAATGAGTAGAACTTCCACAACAAAAGCTGTTTGAAACACGCGGTAATTTGATAAGCAATGAGGGCAAATATCCAACTCGGAGCCTTTGATATTTAGATGCCTCGGCAGTATAGTATTGATCAGAAGTACAAATAACGCATCACATGCTCTATGGATTTATTTTTTCCTACTCGATTTAGAGTTTCGTAGCGAGTTGAATGTGTGGTGTGCCAGTGGTTCGCACGACTGTTCACTACCGCAGTGGACATCAAAATTTCCCCTAATACATTTGAAAGTGTAACACTAATTTGGACTCGGTTACAAACGTGTCATTAGCAGTCTCAGCAGGCGCTTTGTTCACTGTGTTGAGGAAACGTGAACACAAGACTGACAACAAATGGGACATTTCAGTCGATCATTCTTGAAATAGTGGGCTCAGGGTTACTGGATAATCCACATCTACTGTTTCGACTGCGTATTCAAGTTGTCAGAGCTACGGATTGCCTGTGCACAATCAAACAGTGTTGTTCATTTGCAAATGCCATTTAATTCAACACGAGAAGCATGCATTTTGCTCATTCATATAATGTGATTAGAATTGAAGATATTTGATTGGACTTTTCAGGGCTTAGTTCAAACTGCTGCTGTGTGCATGTACTGTTGTAGATTTCGTATTGTTTTTTACACATCTGATCTTGAGTTCAGCCCAGATATTTAAATTGTAAACCTCAGAGCATTCACTACATGCAAGCGATCAAACGAGACTTGGTTAGATCGCGAAAGCGCCAGCCATCGATATTTTAGTTTTTTTAGTCTTGAATTGATACTAATCGCAAATACCTATTCTGTGCGAAAATGGACTTTTTATCATAAAACAGAGGGTTCCGAATTCACTTCCTGACCGTGGTGCTTCTCTGTTCAGTGCATTTATCCGCTGATCATATTACCTCGTTTTGTGCACTACTACTATTACTGGATTCATGGGATTCAGAAAGCTACGATAGTACTCTTGCGGCATCAGCCATCGTTTGTTTCTGT
Organism: Fasciolopsis buskii; assembly: GCA_008360955.1. Lineage (NCBI taxonomy): Eukaryota > Metazoa > Platyhelminthes > Trematoda > Plagiorchiida > Fasciolidae > Fasciolopsis > Fasciolopsis buskii. The sequence goes on from LUCM01004094.1 coordinate 102,868, forward strand.
GATGAGTATACGTGCAAGTCATTTCAAGCAACAACCGACTACATCACGTGACCTGTACATCGAAATACTACAGTTTCACATCCCCGCTTGTGGTTCGCGCATCCATTACGTCCGCTTTCAGTCTGCAATGTATTCCTATGCTGTATAGAGCCCTACTAGCCAAAATAGAGGGGAAGGTGGGTGATTCAGTTTATTAAATTCTAAGTGGAGTTTCCTATAACATTCTCAAAATGAGTTATCCGATCAGCCGCTCCTTCATACGCTATTCATCAATACGGAAATCGGAGATCAAAAATTGCCTTAACTTTTCAAATGAATGATGCCACTTTCTGGGCCTCAAAGAATGAATGACCAGCCAGTACGACATATGTGGACGAAAATGTTTCCTTCATCAACCAGGAAAACTTCGACATTCTTCAAAAAGAATGTCTCGGTAGCGGAATTCATCAAATGCTTGACGCTAGTCTCTTCTACAC
>LUCM01004094.1:104703-122095 GCA_008360955.1 Fasciolopsis buskii
TCACGCGGAAGGATATTCCGAAGAGTGCCGCCACAGCGCCGTTTATCCTAAACGAATTCCTTCGTATGTCTTTTGGCTTGAGAAATGCAGCCCAAACATTCCAGGGTTCCTGTACCAAGAGCTTCCCGGGTCTGAATTTTGCTTTCACACATACTGGTAAGGTGGTAGCTGATGAAAAAGAACATCGAGAGCGTCTCGGTATAGTTTTCCAACGCATCCGGGAGTATGGCATCTCCATTAGTAGCTGTAAACGCATCTCCGGTGCTTCGCCTATCGAACGCCCTGGTTTTTAGGTTCTTGGTTGAGCCATATGACCGCCACGGGCAGTGTTATTCGTCACTACCAAGGCATGCAAACTTTCAAGAGTCTTCGTCATTTCTTAGGTCTCATCAACTACTATTGCCAACCCTTGCCCAATTGTTTCGAGGTCCTGCAACCAATCATCCAGCTTCTAGAAGAAGGACCGCACAAGTTCTCCATGACCCCAGAAACTAAAAGAGTAATACAAACAGCCTAGGAATCCTTATCTTACATGTTCGTCTCGGAACATACCAACACTGACGATAAGGCCATCCAAGCACCGCAAGCGGATGTCTCCGCCGTCGCCGTTGGTGCAGACCTGCAACACATAATAAATCGTGCAGCGCAACTGCCTTCAGTTTTCTCCCGGAAGCTGCAACTGGTACAGTCCTGGTATAGCACAATTGAACTTGAACTTCTCAAAACAACAAAGGGCAGATATTTTATCATCTACATCATTCATGAACTGCTGATATATGCTTTAGCCTCCAACAGTGATCGCGATTCCTCGAGAGAAATTCGGCATCTCGACTACATCTCCCAGTACACTACTGATATCAGGTATATAGAAGGAACTGATAGTCTTGTGGTGGATGCTCTGTCCTGAACAGATTTGAATCGGATATCTCTGTCGACCCCATACAGCTGGGCAGATAGTGCAAAGACAGAATTGTGATAAGGAATCAATTTGCAATTTGTCATCCTCATCATAATCATGCTCCGTGGTGTTCAAAGATCTGGCAATTCCTGATGCAGACGTTCTCGTTCATTGTAACTTCCCAATTAGAAAACCCCGACTCTTTGTCCCTCGCTCAAATGGACTGCATGACTTTTAAACATTTATAATCCATATCTCTTCCCTGACTGTGTGTCTCTATAAAACTTATTTCCGACCTCTTTGTTTGGATTAATATGAATAGGGATGTTTGTTTTTGAACAAAAACCTGTGTTCCCAGTCAACGAAGCCAGATCTACCGAGGTGTGCAGTTCTGTTCTTCCCGAATCTCCACTGACAACGGACCTTTTTCTCGCATCTATCTAGACATCGTGGGTCCCTTGCCACCAGCCGATGGCTCCTGTCTTCCCTTAAAATGTGTTGCCCCTTTCACCCATTGACCAATGGCTGTCCCGATTGCTGATACATTCGGTGAAATGGTTCCCAAAAGTTTTCTGCATCACTGGATTTCAAAGTCTGGTGTTTCTTCTCTGCTCACTGCCGACAGAGGCGAACAATTTCAATCCAAATGGCCCATCGATCTTTCCACCCTGGTTGGATTTAAACGTATTTGCACCACCAAGCATCAACACTTATCAAACTGAAAGCCTCACTCACCTCCAACTTTCATGCAATTAGATCGACGAACCCCTTTCCGTCGACCATGTTATGAATCCACATCACCTTAAAGGAAGACTGGTTTTTACCCAACGGATATAATACTTAACACATCCTCGCAACTACGCGATGAATTTTTCTGTCCCAATCCCGGTGTGATTGACCCGTTCATGATTGTCCGTCAATTGCAGTCATACATGAAAATACTTAAGGCTTTGCCCCCATACTCTCATTACATTCCAACTGCATTCCCATTCATCTAATCCCAACTGGAATTGTTGAAACTTTTCATCTGCGCATACAAGATCCCACTTTCATCATCACTCTTTTCAGTCCATAAACAATCTCAATCTCTTGCTCCACTCGTCCAGCGTCTGCAATGACCCGGTTTTGAGCTCTCGTGACTGGATCCCAGACAACAGTCGTTTGTGTGTAGTTCTGCTAAATATTTGTGTACATATCAATTACAGTTGAATGAAAAATCTTTGGTTCGTTGTATCTAGGTATGCGCCCACTTATTACGGCTCCCTTGAGCCCAAAGACGTATTATACCGAGACCTATCCCAGTCATTCCCAAACCTATACTCAGTAGACTTTGCGGACGTTGCTGATGATTGTAACGCCCCACTTGACTACTCGACATAGACAAAATGTTACATTGAAGAATCATTTTCAGTCCCAATCTACCGCACCTGCAAATGTGGTCCTCTCATCCAGGATTATTCTTATCACAGACTTTTTCTGTCGGGCACAGACTTCTGTCTTAAAAAAAGACATCGGGTCACCCGACGCCCTTCTTCGCCTTCAAGGCACTGGAATCAGGTTGACAACTTAGCTGTTTATCACGAATGGCATGTATCGGTCGACTACTGGCTGTATACTATTTTTGTCCACACGTGTGCACTCAGGTCGCATTTGCTTTTGTTGACGCTTAGTGTGCAACCGCACCAATACGGAAACCACACGTGCAGCACAGCTGACTGTAGACAACAATCGCCTACTTTAATTTCAGCCGGAGTTTCCAATCCTCACAACCGAACGCTCAGGATCTGAGCGACACTGGGAGCACATCAAAAGTAAAGCACCACGGAGGGCTTTAGGCCGTGTGATCCGCAGAAACAGTGAAAATCTTCGACTTCATTTCTCCGCAGGCCAGTTTCTGTTGAATCGCCAAGGCTTCAAAGGCAGATCATCAAAGGTGCGTGCTCATCTTTAAGTCCGGTTACAAGACACTTGCTAGGCTATACGTGGATGCATTCATGTATTCGTTCACACAGACGTACGGACCTACGCACACGAACAGTAATGTCAATCTGTGGTCACGGTTTGCCCCAGTGCTGCCTAAATAAAGATCTACCAAGGTCGGTATTAATTTCAGATCAATCTGTTTGAGCGCTTACATCCGTCGGTTCTGTCCGATATGGGACTACGTCCACCAATCATCTACTGGCCATGATGTACGTTCACCTGACCTTCATTCTGATTGGTTGTATGGTTGTCATTCCGTTAGACTGTACATCAAACCCACTAACTGTCTCTGCTAACAAGACAGTCTGACTGTGTTGAGCTGGACCGTTTCGCGATAACTGCTCGCCTCTCCGTTTCTGACCCATTACCGTTCATGCGTTTACTACTACATCAATGTGCCTTATTCTTGATTGTACGTTTGGCTTTGCTTTTTTGCTAATCCATCCCGTTTTAAAACCAGTTTTGATTCTTCCGATATTCCTGACATTTATTCACTGTCAGGGTCGTCTCTTGGATTGTTGGATGGAGCATTCCAGGGAGTAGTTTAGTTGATCTATTGCCACAACAGACATCTTAACTTACGCCTAAAATTGAACTAGCGCCGACAGTCCTGCATCGAAAATGAATGTCATCAGACAGATAGGCTTTCCTAAAAGCCATAAAGATGCTGCTCCAAATGCGCTTTCTCTACCCTATTTTGAGGAAGTCTGGTAAATAGTGTATTATGGTAGTTAACAAAACTCCTGGGATTAATCTGGGCAAGGGAAGAAGCTCCTATGTATTGGTGTGAGTCAGTGATTATGCCGATTGAGAGGGAAGAAGACAGGTCTTCATTTGAAAATCACAGAGAAATTAATTGAATAAGCATTTCATCCAAATTTCTTGCGAGCGCTCCTCCCCCATCGATTATCTAGTACTCGCGAGAGGCGTACTCGTGAGAACCAAGCTGGTCCCCGTCCGATGACGGTTGTAGTGAGCAAATTTCCACTTTGTGGTGGATCTCAGAACAGAAGCAATTTCAGTTTTCTTTTTCTTATTGGAGATTGGTGTTCAGCTCATTGAAGGGTGTACCTGAGGAATTCATTCCACTCATCCGATATCTGTATGCGGTTAGGCGGAATCGAGTTCGTACCTACAGCAATGTTTCACCCGAGTTCCGTTAGGGTTATTCCACTTCACCTATTCTCTGCGGGGCTGTAATTAGGATGAGTATGAAAATTACTTTATCTTGACGTAAAAATTATGGCATTGACATTGGCTCAGACAGAAGACCGTTTCATTTAGAATACTCTGACGATTTTAGGCTTTCGTATGAGGAATCAAATGAATTACGAGTTATGCTTTCACTAATGCTTGTTCGTTTATTTCTATCTATAATAGACGTTTGTATAAGGTTACTGGTAGTACCCACTGAAACGGATTGAATAGCAAGAGCTGTCTTATTACAATGGCTAGCGATTTTAGCTACCTAGGATTAAAAGCCATTAGGCGAGTCTGACTAAGTGATATCTGATTCCTTATAATCATTAAAACAAATTAAAGCCATGCATATTCAAACATGTACAGGTTTACGATATGGATGCGAGATGATTTTGAGTGATAAATGAAACTGTGCTTTTGACAGAATTCGCTTGTCTTGACAGAGTTAGCCGTGGACGGTTGATGAGGATTTGGGCCAATGAATTGATCCCAGTTTTCCGGCACGATAATCGACCGATCTTTTCGTTTGTCAAGCACAGATTGCTGCTGACAAATAGCTCACATTGCAAGCTTGAAGTCCTGTCCTTACAGACCGACTTCTCCAATTGCACTGAGCCACTGATCTGAGAAAGTCAGTACGAGGACAGCATAATCCCACCCAGCGGCAAACGTGCAAAACCTAGGTAATCACCAAAATGCAACGTATCCCGTCGAAGATTTAGCCGAAAATATGGAATGGTCGTCTTATTTTCAAACTAATTACGGTTTGGCGTAAAACGCAAAATGGTTTGCAATAAATAGTTTGTTTCATACTACCGGTCGTTATCATCTTGAATCGCCAGTCGGCAATCGCAAATGTTGCTAGGCAGCAAACATCTGCTTCTGCTAGCCCTAGTGGGAATGTTCTATTCCTAACTGTCATGAGTCTCGTTTAATCATGGGGAAAACAGGTCACGTTTTTAGGGTCCACGAAAGCATATCCCCCCTGCGATTGTCATCTATTTCGTCGTTTTTCCAGGTCATCATTCGACTGTACCCCTTTGCTAGTTAGCCGTCAACCGGACTAATCATTGTATTATTCACTCAGTTCGTTCATACGATCCAATCACGACTCGATATCACCTCCCTACCAGTAGCTAATGGAATGGCGGTGTCTGGTTTTGATTGTGCACTCCGGACGTGCGTGTAAATCCCTTTCTCTTGTTTAACTGCTAGCCATTTGCCGATTACCGCGCATCATCTAACTGCCACTGCTAATTGTGGAATTGGCTCGGTTTGATTTCCGAGAAGAAAATGATAGAAGAGCTTTCCCTCGCTCAATCCAATGTCCAATATGAGGTCCTAACACATTTTCTACAAAACAGGAAAATATGACTGGTGAAGACCGTAGTAAAACAGATTCAGTTTTTACGAGTTCGAATTGCCGCGAATCTCGACATGCATTTGAATACAACCCAGACCCGAAATTCTCAGCTGCTGAACACTCACTAATCCCGAGGTTTAATTCGTAACTTGAGAAAAGATCTTTCAACTCGCTGCGCATCAGCATGGTGGCACTTCTTCCACCTCTTCTTGTCTGACTCTGACCTTTTTTAAGCAAGATCACACTCGTGAAATGTTATGCGTTTTGCTTTCTTCACATATTTTGAATTTTCCGATCCGTCGACCTGGAGCCCATTCAAAATATTACAAATTTTATTGTGTTTGGTATGTTTTCTCCATGAGCCCCACGAACAGTTTCGCTACGGTGCTTACGGGCAATGCTGGGACGTCAAATCAGCCACGCATACCCCCAATCAAACAGTCCACGCGGGGGCGGGTGAAGTCAGATTTGGTTCTCCACGTGAAGTGCACAGTACGACACTGGACTCGGTTATGTCCGCTGGAATACCATTTCATTCGTGGTCCAAGTGAGGAAATCCTTGCAATTCCCCGTGAGACTAGTAAAGCTACTAACAAACGTGATAGTCAAATCGCTCAGACTGTCAGTATTCCGCGTAGGATTAATGTTCATCATTCAGTCGGACCCCTTAATAAGTCTACGGCTGGGAGTTCAGACGTGTAGATCACATTGCTGAGGGGAAAACAGGCGAAGCAGTTAGGAATTTTGGACTTTGCGTTCGCGTCAACATGTCCGTTATCCTGCAATCTGAATGCTAGCTTTGTACCTGAAATCGTAATGCACAATTCAGCCAATCGCACCAAACCACAAATAGGGATTGTTAATATGCACTGGATTAGCTTCGACCCAACCCACGCATATGAGCACAGTGAAAAGCTTACAGCTGCATGGAAACACCTTAGGATTCTGTTCGCAACACATGAGTTTATATGCAAAATAGGATCTAGCCTGATTGATGGAATGCATTCCGTTCAGTGGTATTCAATAATATCTCAATTTCACGATCGCCTGTCGTCAAGGTTCCCGGTGAGTGGATGACTATGCAGACTAGCACGAATCTGTACCGGACTGCATCACGTGACTTGCATGTAGACTCACCACTGTGAATGATAAACAAAAATGGCTTGGTCGAATTTGTGAATGCACGAGTATTAGCAACCCCTTGAAGGTCAACGCAGCGCTACTTGAATACAGAAGCGCGGCATCAAATGTTACGATCAGCGTCCATGTGTATCCCCCTCCCACGTGAAAATCACTAAAATGATAAAGAAACGCTAAAAAGGCATTTTAAAACAGAAGAGCAAAGAATCCCATAACAACCGGATAGTAGAGCTCTAGAACTAATGTTGTTTCTGTCAACGCTGTCGAAAATGGGATAGATATTTTTGGAAATGTTCTACAGGAAAATTGTGCAATATAGCAACATCACAGTAATAAAATATGGACGACCACTCCGGATACGAGAATCCCCTGGAAGACAAACCACTGTTTCCAAGCCAATCATCAATCTAAATTCCCAAAGCGAATACACTGTAATTTGACCATATCACAATGTCCACTGAGCGACTGCATAAAACGAACTGATCATACTTGACCCACGAGTTTGAACAACCCAGTTATCCATCAGACGGGACTAGAAATGGCAATCAAATACCTTGTCAAAGATGCCCATATTTGGTCAAACTAAAATAACCAATTGGTTAGTAGTAATAGATCACCGACACGTTAGCAGTATCAGTCCGTGAAGTGGTATGGTCACCGAAAAAATAATAACAGAACGCACGAAGCTGATCAGTCAGCGGAGGTGAAATAGAGGAATAATGGGGCCAGAAATCTTTGCGCAGAGTTCGATTACACTTGGCCTGAAACCATCCGTCATAGCTGGCTTACGTGAATAAAACAAGAAACGCATTGATCAACTTCAAGTTACTTGAATGCTTTTGCCTGAGTTCCCCGGATCAGAAGCGACCAGCTTGAAACGATAGAATTAAAGATCTTTTTTGATTTTATCACGACAATCGAGTGATGTGAAGTAAGATGGCCGGCTGACCAATGATGCCATTCGGTCTAAGTGGTAAGAACTGAAAGCATCAACTGTTTTTCGCACCAAACAGGTAGGATTGTTAGACAGAAACATCCGTGAAAATAATCCGTCAAATTGGAATATGTACGTGCGTGTGTGTGCTTCATAGACTGCTTACGATTCGATACCTCCGAAGTGCATAGTATTCAAATCTGGTTTAGACAAAAGTATGCACGGCAAAAAAGTGCAAACTCTTTTGTCCGTCTATTGGTCTGGATTTTCCAGTTCGCTCGACAAAGTCATGATTGGTCAGTATACATGCCAAACTTCGACACCAATAGCCGGAGTCAAACCGGAAACTATTTTGCTGGCCGGCTTTTTATGGAGCTACTGTCGACACACATCTCAGACGCGAATCACGTGAGTGAACATCCAGTGCAATGAGAACGTTATTCCAGTCACCTTCAGAAATCATTCTTGTTTTAGCCAATAGGTCACTCACTCAGTCTCCTTCCAGTGGTGGTGAGACGTAGAACTCTTCATAGTCCGAATATATATATATATATATATATACTTCTATATACACATGTGTATATTTCGGGGCATTCTAATCTTGTTCCTAAGGTTGGCTCAGACCAACTGACAAAGAATTATCAACGAATCACAGTTGTGATTCTTCTGTGGACTCTTCAACGAAGAGTTTCCATGCACACTCCTGACGCCAAAAATTCCATTCTGGTGGGACATACCAATTCGGAGTGTACAAGTATGTGGATGTTTGGACAAGAGAGCACCGAGTACGCATACCCGACAAGCGACAATAACCGCGAAATCGGTCGTGTGCTTCCAGAAAAATTTTTTCACTCATCCAGATGCTACTTTCTACTTATATATATATATATATTATATAACCAGTGTTTAGATGTATTTCCCAACCCACTTTCCATTTGACTCTCCATGCCATCTCAGCGTACTCGAATGTACATTGGATCAATCGCTTTATTGTCTTGCAATGATCTGCTTGGTTGATCCCCCAGGGAAGGAGAAGCGATTCTCATTTGGTTTGACTGATCGCTTTGTGATACTGGACAGTGTATTTTCGTCTCATCATAATATAATAGATAACCAATAAATCCGGGATATCAACAGTTCAACGCAATTCAAAGTTTTGTTACCAGGATGTAAAATTCGTCATATTTTGAGCAATGTTATCGTTAATATATCGAAGCGGTAAACCTCAGGTGTGTTCTCATGCGTACCAGTTATATGGTATTTTTGTGCAACAGCCTAAGGTGGAGTCGTGACGACTGAGCACTAAGAGGATGTACATGATCTTATGGCTTGATTATTTGGCTGACAAAAGCGATAAGTGTCAAACTTTTAAAGGAACCATATTACTAAATTTTACGTCATTTGCCTAGAATCGTCAGTGTCACTAACCACTGACTCACGAAGAAAGTATTGAACACTGCAAAAACCATATCCAATGTCCAGGTCACGAGTTGAAAAGATTGGGTCTGTGTCTCGTCAGTTGGCTCGATCGATGAACTGACAGAAAAAGGCGCATGAGAACTTACATCCGACTGTTCCATCAATGATTGCTGACCTTCACACACTGGCATAGGCTTCACGTTTCTGAAAATTAGAGAAGACTATTTTGTCACGGCTTGATAGCTGCTGTTAAAACTGGTGGGATCGAACCATTACTAACTGATATTAGAACAAGCATTTCTAAAGGTTTATGCCAGTTAAGGTTTGCTGCAGTTCTGATTTGATTAGTGTATAATTTAAGGTGCCCCCAAATGGCCAAAAACTTCAATTTGTGTCACTTTCAAGAAATTGATCGTAGTCAACAGACAACTGCCGAATGGGGCAGCGCACTGGAGGATTTCAAACAGATAACACTGTGACTTCTCATCCTAAGGATCACGAGTTCAAATCCTTCTACGGCCGCCCAATTTTCCCACTTAGTAGCCCTTCGTTGGCTGCGACTCCCGGTCTTGAAACGTTGTTTCTTTTTTTTCTAGGAATAAATAAAGTAGAAATAAAAAATGAAATTTGGATTTTGTAGCTTCACACACTCAGTCACTTATTCATTTCGAATATTTTCTCTGATTGTGGTCGACTTCTTTAAAAAAAATATGCTCAATTTCCTGTTTCCTTAACAAAATGGAAGTAAAAAGAAAAAGATGTTAGGTATTGTACGAAAATCACGCGATTGCTTTGCATTTTGCATTCACTAGGTGTAACTGATAACTACCATAAGATTCATGATGCGGCAAATAGCCGTGGGATCACGTGAACGGCACACGGGCGGTGACTCCAATAACCTGTAGACATACCGTTAGATTGTGACCAACAAAATGACAGTCATAGTGACCCGTCCGAAGTATTTTGGCTTTTGTGTTTCAATAATTGTAATGGGGCTTGAACTGGAACTAGGACGAAGGGTAAATTTACTAGAGTTAACAACAGAAATTTGATTTCAAAACAACTTCCATCAAGTCCAAAATGGGGTACGAACACACAGGCACACAGGCACAGAACGGGATGAACCCGCAATCGGAACGAACACATGACAGTTCGTGTGCCACGTGCACTCTGATGTGAAAATTTGCATCCTGTCTTTCGAATACATGATCCATCAACATTGCATCTCACTCATTCTATTGAAAGCAGGCCCCGCTATGTGGTCATTGACTTTCGCGTCCACTCGTCTCATCTGGTGCATTCTCGTGCACTTCACGTTTCTTTCATTTCTTTACAACCTCGTCGAAGCTTATGCGGGTACGAATGTCAAGACTGTGGGGTCATGCTGGTGGAATCCGTGGGAAGGTATACCAAACGGTATGAACGCAGCCAAGATTGAACGAAGACCCTAAACGAAAAAAGAAGATCAACACAAGCGTGCTCATATGCGATTCAGAAAGGTGTGATTAAGAACGAAGAATGTTTACGACTGTCGGTGCGCGAAGAAAAGCGTGCAAGTTCAACTGTTTTGTTTAGCAATGACGAGCTATGCGTATTGTTGTGATTGGACTTCATCAGAAAGACAGTTGTGTGTAGTAGGAGAATTACTCGCTAGTATCTCATGTGAATCATTAGAAGCGTGAATGGATGACGAGTCCGTTTAAGAATCACATGGTGATTCGTCGGAGGATTTTCGTCGGTCAGGCAAGGCTAAGGTTGAGAAAGGGGTCATAAGGTCCGAGAGTATTGGTTTCTCTTCTCACTAGAATGTTTCGTATGGGAGTGAATGAACACAATTTCCTCGGAAGCAGACGCCCGACTCCGCAGTTATTGTCTCTCTTCTACTACTGAAAAAAAAACAATGCTTTCGACCCTTGTGTTCCCTTTCTCACGGTTAGCCTTTCCTGACCGACGAAAATCCTCCCACGAATCGTCGTGTTTCTTACATGAACTTGCCATTCATTCACGCTCCTGAAGGTTCAAATGAGATTCCAGTGAGAAACCAAGAAAGGAGCGCACTAGTATAGGGATGGTTGGATAGAAGAATACGGGACACGCATACATCAAAAGTTGCAATAACCGCCAAACCGGTCGTGTGCTTCCGGGGAAATGTTTTTCATCCATCCGTAAGCGATACATGCTACCAAGAAGTAGGAGAATTAGTTTGCTAATCAAATCATTGGCCATATGGTACCAACGCCCATCTTACCATTGAAAACAATCATAACTCTGTTCATCGAATCTGTCAAGCTTGCTAGGAAATACCAGCACATCCCTAAAATAGACCTCGAAACCAAGGTGAAGTTATCGAAGTATCGAGCGTTCAACATGTCCGGGCACAGTTCAAAACAGCTTTACTGGCTTTTGCTAATTGGTAGATTCATTCTCACTGCTGTGATCTTCGCGTAAGAAAGATATAACGGGTTTTGGGTTCCTTTACATGGCTGCGCAGTTTTCTTCAGTGGACGTGAATCGTCCTTCCCAGCTGTGCACAAGTATGTTGAACATGCGGTATTTGTAACTGTGAATACCCAGTCCTATTAGCTAACCAATGTTTGATCGATTTGTTATTTTAGTGAATCTAACTCCGCGAGGTTTTATTATTTGTTCGAAAATTCGAAACGATCAAAACCGTGTAAATGAATTTGATTTTTATTGAATCAGATTGCTTGAAAATAACACCCTCAAGCACAAGTTCGCTTTCAGTTATTCGTACTCATGTCAATACATTACATTAAATATGGTTGGAAATGGATCAAGGGAATTGCCAGTTTGCAGTCACGTCATTTCATAACTATGTATGTATAATTGATCAATTTGTCACATGATCGGATTGTAAATCACTCGTTGGAGGATGACAAATGGGCAAGGAAAGTTTAAAAGTCTGAACAATTTGTTTCTGCCCTCACAGATGGCGTTGTACGAGCGGGTACGTACGGCTTTGGTTGTGTTTAAAATGCGACATTTGACAGTTCTTGATTGTCTGCTCCTAACTTTATGGATGGTGTGAAAAGCTGTTGCCACGTTCGTTGAGTGATTTGACAAGGTGTGAACACATCACGCTAGGAATTAGCTGAACTTTTCCTGTGCTCAGCTAAGCCGCGTGGTGTTCGCTAACGTGATGGGACAAACGCCTGGTCGTACGACCAGTATATCTAGTCCCACAGAACCCGTTGAATGAATACACACAGAATGAGGCTGCAGAATATGGCAATCTGTTCTTCTTCTTATTTCCGTCTTTCTTCGTGTTTTCCCACAGTCTTAGTGTTTTTCAGAGTATCCATTTTTACGAACAAGCTCCGTAGGAAACGAAGTTTATTTTCAACAGTGTCATCCGTGTATATTTTTGTTGTCCTATCAGCTAGACAGCATATTAAGTTCCTCTTCGCTCGAAACAGCACAAAGCTTTGAAAGCGAATGTACTGTTCATTCCGAGTCGCTTTTCTATAGACTGATAACTGCGCAGACCTGCCCTTCCAACGCCTTATGTACACATCTAAGTATGCTAAGCTATGGTCTGTTTCTTTTTCCAGTGTAAACTGTACGTTTGGATGGACACTGTTAAACGTGTGTATCATGTGGTTTACGTCTGCATGTTCCTTTACAACACAGTATATCATCGACATAACTTTTGTAAACGGTACAGTGTGTGATTGGTGAGTGCAGTTGACTATTCTCCAATATAGACATGAAGCTATCCGTAAACAATGGTCCTAAGGGTAACCCCATTGCCACTCCGTCCTTTTGCAGGCATAATTCGCCGTTGAATTGAAATTGAACATTTTTGGTGCAAAGAATAGTTGCTTCAATTCATCCAGTGGAATCGCCAAAGAGGTACCGTTATCTTGAATGTACTCCCAAATGTAACTAATGGTTTCACTGATCGGAACATTTGCAAACACAAAAGTTAGGTCGAGCGGTGACCTCTGCTTCCGTTCCAGACGTAGGTTCTTAATGGGTTCTTCGAGGCCAAATATATCACGCACATTAATTTGAGAACAGATGTATGGAGTAAATCTTGCTCGCCTTTGGTGCATCTCATTGACCAGTCAATCGTATCATACATCATCGTGTGATTATCCACCTGGCTTCTCATGCTGTTTAGGACTAGAACTGTAACAGTCTTCAGTTGTGCATGATGCGCGCCAGTAGACGGGTAAGGTCTATCCAAGTACCTTTCACAAGGAGAGCCAGAAGACAGGTGATAAACCACGAGTTAGTGACTGATGCGATCAGTTGGTCAATGAGATGTACTAAATGTGCGCGAGATTTACTCCAGACCTTTGTTCTCAAACGAAACCTATGGTTCCTCATTTCAGTGTTATTTTTTTCCGAATTCAATATTCACGGGGTATAGAGTTATCTTTAAGGAATCCGTGGGGATTGGGAATAGTAATCGCCTATACTGTGAAACCAGTCCGACCTATATTAGCAAGGAGCATGAGTTCCACTCATATAGCAGCAGTCAGCACCAAACAGAAATGCAGCTTGTTTTGACTAGCCCGTGTTAGTTCGAACTAACGGTGCCACGTTTATTGATGGTTCAGTTCACAAATCTTTGGGTTGTCTCCATCAGTGACTTTGTGATTCCGTTTCCCAGTCGGATAAAGAAATTAAAAAGTACGGAAACTTTATCCACATCAAGATGGTAGCCAGCATTTTACACTGCATGAAACAAAGAAGATATGCACATACGAATCGTCGTTGTCAACCACTCAACCTGATGGAATAGTGCGATTGACCGAATTTGATCATGAGATATCGACTGTTGCTTTGTTGGCACGTTGTTGTAATAAAAAGAAGACGGCGAGTCTTCATTCACTGGTCACTGTGGCAAGTGATGTAGGATGAACGCATTAGTCCACTGGCACACTCATCACGACCGAACTGTTGTGTGGAATATGTCAGTCGATCGTTGGTTAGTATAGATAAAACATTTGTCTATGAATAGAAAGAATGATGACTGACATCTGACTGATGATGAACATTCAAGGAGATTTCTGACCTCCTGGGAGAGCCTAATGGTCTTATTTGATTTTAAGCAGGGTGTCTTGCCACCAAAATGCGAACCCTTCTACAAAATCAGCCCAAAATTTGCTAATCAAGGAAACCCTTTATTGAAATTGCAAGGATTTTATTTCAAATACCACAATGTAGTCGTCATTAGACTGTACATCTGTTGTGTAAAACGGAGTCACTTTTGAGTTACCTAAGAGTGCACTGAGGTGACAACCAAAGCCGGAGCGTGTTCTTGGAAGGTTAATGACTGCAAAAAAATTAACTGCTCCTTCTTCTCTGAATAGCGAAGATGCTGATTCACCGGTCAAAATGATCTATTGACACTGTTCGATCTTCCAAATGCGTCATTTCATGACTCATTCCAAACACCCCTGTGTTGATGTTCACTCAAAGGCGATTTTGGAATGCACCTTCTTGAATGGAAGTCACACTTGTCCGATCGGCTAAACACGGCACAGTTAGAGTCTAATATTGTATATTACGAACCAAGACTGCTGAAAAGAGTTAACGAGACTTAATAGTTATGTGTTCGGGATATTCGTTTGAATTTTCGAGTCCGTCGATCCGACTACCCACTGCCAGTCATGAAAAAAAGAAAACACACGGTATCGGGCAATTTATTCCTGAATCCCATGGGTCCCGCAATCCGTCAGCACCCCAAACAGTCTTCACTCCGATGTACAAGACGCGAGCTCATACGAGCAGATAGATAAGTGGGCTAACGGACTATAAAGTCCATAAGCAGTGGCGCATTTGACCACCGTGATTTCTGTTTGTGAAATGGAAGACTGTGGCACGCGGAATTGCAATCGCGCAAGCTGAAATGAAAATGTTTCCTAACTGACCGTGTGAATTCTCCAAATCATAGATGGTCAAAACAGTGTTACTTATGCCGGACAATGTACGCAGTGTTGTGTAAAGTGTGGACTGATTGACTTTTACCGATCAAGACAGCGTGTAGAAACGCAGACACGGCAGAGAGTCCGGGAGATGGTTTTTTTTCGCTGTCACATCTTGCGCATTCGTACCACCGGAATTGACAATGCTTGTAGGCCTAACACATCGACATAACACCTACCCGAAGGCAGGCTTGGAAGCAAACTTAATCAGCCGCACCAATCCAAACGAGAGTTAAAAGGAAGTAACACGAATCGATCACCGAACGACGATATATTTGTGTTGTTGCCTTAGGTCTGTCGATCGTCGTCTCATGATTATTGCGCTCGTATGAACGTTAGACCAGTTTGACGTGTCATGTGATGCAGTTTGCTTCTAGAACGAAGGATATACGAAGAGTACAAACGAAAATTGTATGTTGTCTACGCATCAATTAAAACGGAGCTTTGAAGACCATCGACTTATTGATCGCCTTTGTTTTCAGTCAGACGAAAAGTGCGTAGTCTCAGGGTTGTTTCTCCATATTTGAACGTGTCAGAAGGCCTTGTCACGACCGACAGAAAATTCGCCTGGAAAACACATCAAATCAGGTTTTACCGAATGTTTTTATAGGCCAAGCACGTTAAATCGGAAAATTTCCTTTAGTAGGGCCTAGGTGATGGCGACTAGCAAGACTTAAAATTGCTTTTCGATTAAGTTTGCATGCATTCAGGTATGTAGTTACCGTAAATTTTAAATATTGGGAAAATTTTGGACTGTTATTCTCGGCTTCTTCATTCGTAAGATTCTTTCTCTCTATCGATGTCGCTAACTCTAGCGACCCCCGTCAGTCGTCTTGATTCTAATTCTACCCCACTCTGCATAATCATGCGAGAACGATCAAATCGCCTCTAGACAATCAACACAACAGATTTTTGTTTTTTCGTCATTGTCAAACGGTTTATCTGCGTACTCCCGAGGTAGATTTCATCAGCCAATTGCCCCCGTCTCTCAGATTCATCGTCACTTCTCTTGTCTTCATTTCAACCCACATTTCTGTTCTCCTCTGAACATGTCACGAAAACTAGACTGCTTTTTCCTTGTTCCAGAGTTTGGGCGAATAGTTGGTTTCCCACCTGGCTCCCTGGCTTGCAGTCATTCAGATGTTTATATCATGCGTCATTGGCCTCGGTGCCGACAGGCTTTTTGGACGGTCCTGTCTCCGAGACTAGATCCATCCTCACTGTCACGAGACTGATCATACCGGAACAATGCTGCATTTTCGGCATCATCTCGGAGCCTCATCTTTAATGGGTAAACAGCGAAGGAATCACCCTATAATCGTGTTCTTCTGATTACCATCACACGTGCATCACAAAACTTCAAGTTCACTTGGGCTCTAACGCCTACTTGAAAATCTTTCATATTTTCGCTACAAGCATGCGGTTGAAACCTGGTATCAGTTGATCACTGCAGTGAATCGACTGTGGTCACGTGTGCTTTCATTCCCACTGAAGCGAAACTCACGTTTAGTCGTATGATCGCATAAAATGGCTGGATGTATTGCTGACTGATCGATTACCCTCACATTTTTACCGGATTGTCGATTAGTGTGAGCTCCGCATTGTGCTTAATGAAGAATGGACGGCTTGCAATACAAAGTTATATTTAGCCGTCTATAATTTATGCTAGTTTGCTGCGGTCATTCTATGTGCATACCTCGTGATACAATCTCGTGCAGCTTTTTTGTAACCTGCGTACACAATCAGCCAATCAGAACCGCGGAGAGGCATAGATATGAAAGGTATGAGTTCACGTCCGGGAAACACAAACAGATGTTCATTGAGTCGGTCGCTTACCGAATAAATGATTGCACGTTTACGGACATCGAGCGATAGTGATAGGCAAACAGGTCGTGACAAGGAGTTGGACACTTCGTAAGCATAAGCAGCGCGTGTGAAGACGTCCGTGTGCGGGTTGTGTGTGTGTGTGTGTGTGTTCATCTCTGTGCGCACGTGCACATAATATACCCGACCGTCCGTTCAGTAAAGTTCGAACATGCCCCAAGTCACATTGATCCAAAGATATCCTACCGGCAGGGGTTTCAGGTACTTTGCCTGTAAACACATGATTTGTAAATAAACGAACGTCTCCCAGCTACTGTGGCCTTCTCATTGTCTTCAGTTGCACAGTGTTGGGGCCGGAGTCATTTCAGTTGCGTACTGATAATCCGTATTCGTACCTTACTGCTACTGACCCAGTTCCACGTTACTATTACAAGTACCAACAGCACTTTTATGCAACATGATCCGCTGGTCGCAAGCCTCTGGAAATCGTTTAGTAACCGCACGCTGATTTTAACGGCTGTGATCGGAATTAAAATAAGTGCACATTTCCCCGATGAGGTTGCAACTATTGGAAGAATTCATACTAGGTTAATGGGTCGCATTACTGGGAACCAACTGACACATGATGTGCCCACCTCTACCGTACGTCGTCCAGAAGGCGACAAGACAAAAAA
>LUCM01004094.1:130121-140699 GCA_008360955.1 Fasciolopsis buskii
TGAGACCGTGCCGCCCCATTGGCTACAAGCTGCCAGCCGACATAGTAGCGTGATCAGAAGGCAAGAGTGCGAATAAGCATACTGAGAAGGTCATGTTGTGAGTTGGGTCAACCACTCAGGATGAGCGGTCCGGATTCGACAAGAAAACAACGTTAACTACATTGAGTGAAATGCACCTAACAAAAAGGACCAATTATGAGGCTATCCGGACAACCGATGAAATAATGACAGTCGCAATGGCACAGATATGCAAGCAAAGAAACGTGTAAATATGTAATGATTTCACTTATTAAAACGGAATTTTGTGTCTGGTGCCTTCAGTTGTTCTCACGTGAGCTGGTGGGACCGGACCATAGCGATCGAGATCTAGATTTGTCTGAGTAGGGAGCAGAATTCGGGACAGAGAATAGACGGTACTCAACAAAGTCCTTTCAAATCGTCAGTTCGTTTAGGTTCACATCTTGATATCCCTGAAAAAGATAACCAGCAGTTCAGAAAACTTATTAAAACTTCAGCTGGGAGATGCAATCAAGAACTCAGCAGAAGGTTGTGAGCTTTCTGGCTGAAGGATTTATTTCGCCTGCTCACTAACAACATGAAAATATGAAATAATTCACCACGTGATATGATCGTTCAACTCACCATAAAGAAACCATGGAAGCACTGTACAGCTGTTTCATCCTTGTTAGGAATCATCAGCAGTGCATATCCACCGCGCCCCAACTGGGACGCGAACCCGGGACGAACGATTGTGAGTCGAACGCCTTAGCCATTACGCTACCGGGCAGGCTCCGAACGGTTTATTGAACTTCACCACATGATGTTGCACCTATCCGTCACTGATTTGCACGATTACTGTCCGCTAGCTCACAGCGATCGACCCCTACTGATAGATGACTTCTCTGTAGGTAGCCTAAGTACGACGAAGGCTTTGGATATGACCTACAGAGCTTGATTACTTGCACATTATGATCTACACTCGGCTGCCAATCCCACGAAACCAATTTAGTAAAAATAAGGTTACTCACAGACGATGCTATCATATCGACAATCAAAAATACTTTGTTAGCTTACCGCGTCCTGGTAATCTTGTTCGGATTCGGCAGAAGGTAAGTCGCTCGCTCTGTGTGCGTGTGTGTGTGTGTCACGAATCAACCATGAGACGAAGACAAGCCTCATCTTGTGATCACAGAAGGGAGTAGACATCAACCAATAAACCCATTGTGACCTAGACAGACTGTAAATCAAATCAAAATGCACTCGACAAGCGATTGGCTATTTACATCGTGCAATCTTTTATCTTTCTCTTTCTTTGTGGTTGAAACAACAGAGCACGTCACTTTCAGGAACAGGGCCATAACACATTCGGGGGCTCCCAAACGAGGAAGTTGACCGGTGGTAGGAAGATTTGAACCTGTGACCTTCACGTCCAAATAGCACGACCTTATTTGCTTGACTATCGCCGGTCAAATCTACAAACACAATTTCCAACTAATGCTTAGTTCTTCCTGTAAGGTTAATAGGTGATGAATCGTCATATTCGTTATTGCTGGTCAAAGGTCAGCAGAGCTACGGCAGCATCGTTCTGCTTATTTCGATCGGTCTGTTAATCAAAAAAACCGTATGATTTGGTCAGATATTAACGCCGGACCGAATTAGTCGAGGAAAGTTGTCGATCACCGCTTGCTGATCGGGGAATTTTGTTGCCTGTTGGAATTCGTTTCTTTTTTGCTACAGTAAGTAGGAGTTTGTGAAGATGATTGACAGATCGATAACACAGCAGATATCTCACCTCTTTTTGTCTTCATATACAAAATTTAATGTAAAGTAAATATGTGCACTTTCTGTTAGTTCCTGAAGACCTGAAACTGACAAACAGAAAACTCCACCCTCATGAGCAGAATCCATTTGGGAAATGAACAATCTATTTATTCATTGCCTGTAAGTACGCATTGTTCTGATTGACCCGCTCAGCTTTGTGACGTTTTTCGAATTTGCGCTAACCAGAAAAATCCTTTTTTGTCAAACTCCAATGCTCGGGATGCTGATACGAGCCGTCATTCACATATTAGACATCCTCTTAGCACAAATCAGATAATCATTGACCTGGATTCTGGGTGTCCTTGCTGTCTATTGACAATGAGTCGGAAACCACTCTTATGCCTAGAATAGTATGTGATTGGATTTGTCATTTAGTTGATTCATCACGACATACCTGCATCAGATTCATCATGGAAAATCATGGAAGTACCGTACACCTATTTCGACTTTGTTAGAAGTCATCAACAGTGCCTATCCGCCGGGTGCCGTGATTGGGAAACGAAACCGGGACGAACGATTGTGAATCGGATGCCTTACCCCATCACGCTCCTGGTTACCATCCCATTTCGAGCATTGAATGGGTGTGTACTGGTGATACTAATTAAAAAGGACAATGGGGGCCGTAGAATACTTCTATGGCTTTTTGATGGTGAGCGATGCATTTTTGGGAACCACTGCAAATCCTCGCCAGCTGGATATGGGTGCCCCGCAAAAGTCAGAACGCACGGATCAGGACGAGATCAAGACGATTCTAACACACCGATGAATTCAATGCAACCGGAATTGAACAAAGCTCGTTTCACAAAACAATGCGAGATCCAGTATCACTTGCGCTTCCCAGAAGCATAATGCACAAGGGCGGAAGACAATCTGGGTCAGCCAATCGTGTGCCGACAACTTGGGGGCCCTAGTATACCAGTTTAGTTGATATCTAACAGAACCGAAATTTCGTGAGGGATATTTGTTTTTGTAGAAAAAGGAAGGTGCAAAAATAATATTCTTCAAAGAGACACTATGGAAAAATCAGAAAGTGATTACCCTGGTCGACGTACTGGAAGGAATATGGTCGAGGAAATACCGAAATCTCTTTTAGGAGAAAAAGAACTGAAGGACCTGTTTATGAGTTTGCTGTTTAAAGCAGACACACATGGTAAATTTCTATGATACATTTTGAATACAACTATGTCTAATGCGTTTGATGTTGACACATTTCGCTAGATATGTCCAAATGTCACGAGAAGTCCCTGTTAGGGTGTTCGGATGCCGATTTGAACCAGGAATATACTCTTATGTACGACGTTTGATATGCGAAATCCGAAAAGTGTCTTCAGTGCAATTCCGAAACCTTAGTTGACGAACTTTCTTCAAATGACAGAACCGAAAGGACTCGTGATCCGATGTAACAATTATGTTGACTATATCGTGGTACCAAAACAGTACCACGGGGGCGGAGTAAACCACGGAAGAAGTGCCGTAGAAAAGGAGCGCGAATCAGAGGCG
This sequence comes from Fasciolopsis buskii, assembly GCA_008360955.1. NCBI lineage: Eukaryota > Metazoa > Platyhelminthes > Trematoda > Plagiorchiida > Fasciolidae > Fasciolopsis > Fasciolopsis buskii. The sequence continues at coordinate 133,443 of LUCM01004094.1, forward strand.
GATATTCTCGAAAGTACCGTGGTGTGAGCAGACCTGTACCGATCTCCTATACAGTGAAACAAAAGCAACCAAACAAACGTAAAAAACAAAATCCAATCGTAAGGCTGGTAGTGGAAGAAACGCGGTCAGAAACTAATTTAGTTTCTCTACAGGACTGATGCCACTGTACCCCTGTGCCATACTTAATCACGATCAATCGGAAGTACTTGTGTGGATAAGGACCACCGAAAACGAGCATGTACTTTCCATTGTGCTTTCCTGTGTTTTCAGTGTGACTTGTGAAATAAACCAATTAATAATTAGACTATTGCACTATGCCGCAATATAACTCCATCGTCCTCGAAGACCAGATTGAATTTTGTATATCCACTGGCAATCTCAAATCCCGAATCCGGAACCCATTAGTGCGACTCGATGAAAGTAACTTGGTCCGGATTCCTTGAAGGTTTGTCAGCCACTGCACAATAAATGCGACAATGACACTTCAGTTTAAGTTATTCGTCAATTTCTCCTTAAATCTATCTTATATCTACTTATTGAGTTGAGTAATGTCACCTTGGAGGAGTAATCAACAAACTTTTTATCTGATTAACGATCGCGAGGTGTCAGTAAACTGACGGTCGTAAGTCTGAATACGTGAATTTCGGTGAGAGTTAACCGAAGGATTAATTCCATGCTTAAATTTTAAGGAAAAAAGTAACATGGAAACTCTATCAACAGTGGCTCTAAATGTTACCCGAGTAGTGGATACTTACCAACACAGAGAAATCGATTTAGTAATTGCCTACTTTTCTGTAATTTCCGCTCTATCACCGGAAATCGTAATTATCGCGTAGTGACTTTCATTTGTAACGATCGTACATGGAACAACACGTCTCTTAGTTGGGGCATCACCGTTTACTGAGTACAGACTGCCTGACTGGGTGAATTTAGTCGAAATATGAAACTGGACTATTACTTTTGGGCCACACGATCATATCACATGTAGCATGGAGTAGTAGTTATTTCTTGACTTGGATACACACGCTCGCATAGATTCACGTGATAACGTTGGCTCGGCTTCATTCCATTGCCTCCTCATTGGTCAGTCAGTTGTCCGACCAGTTTTTCCCACCTGTTATCCGATTGGTAGACAACGCTGAATAGGTTGGCTTAGTCGGACCATTCCTGTCGTGATTCTTTCCCTGTAGCATCATCTTCTTCTAGAGACTGAGGTGAACAAACTGTTTTGTTGCCCGGTTGCCTCGAGCGATAGCTTATAAGCAACAGCATACAACACGCATCACTCGGTTGTCTAAACGACGAAATAGTCAATTCAATAAGCTTGAGCAACAGTTTAAGGATAGAACACCGTTTATGTACGGTGGAGGTAAGCTGCAAAAACTGCGGGGTACATTACGGAATAAACACAAGTTCTTAGACTATCCGTACTGTATATGAGAAACAGGACATGTACAAATTCGGACAAACTCAGATAATTTGTTGTCTTAATCCGAGTCACATGAGGATATTCCAATCAGTTTGTGACAATTATGTGATTTGTTTGGTTAATTTTGGTCATGTGAGCAGCGGATTTGTAATCGTTGAGTATCGTCCGGAAACAGTGATCTGAGTACATCTTACTGACATTCCCATACCGGGAAAGTCTATATCTCGTTTGAATTTTCCTGCTCGCACAGACAACTATTGTACTTCTTGTTTCTGAAGCACTCTGTCGTCACATCTGACTTGTGGTAGCGTCTGCCTAGTACTTTGGTCACAAAATAAAAATGCTTTTACAACGGATGCAAAAAAGCACTAATTAAAAAGCTCCAAGACTTTACGTAATGGTTTATGAACCAGACTTCATATGGTCGACACTCGCGATCCTAGTGACTTTGAGAAAATCTCTATGGCCCCTGTCAGTTCAGACACCGTGTGCTAGTTGGAGAAGATAACCAAATTGTAGAATCGGGTATTTGCATGCTTCGCATAAGCATTACCAACCTGAAGTAATGCTTGGGACTCAAAACAGTTGCATAGATTGTGATCGGTTGTAATAACGTGTGAACTTGAAGTAACAGTGCCGCGCCAAGAAAGGAACAACCACAGGACTTTCAGAATGACCGCATCCCAATGATTTGTTCATTTCATTCCACTTTCAAGGAATTTGAGACGGGATGGGTAAACAGAACCTCGAAGATCACCATTAGGCGAACGAGGGGGACCTTTGGAAGAAAGTGTTTGAAGGCACTGAGAACAGAACGGAATGCCCTCACTATCTGTGCGTGGCCCCTGACAGAATTGTCCCTAAAGACGAGTGATACATTCTGGTCATCATCGTCGTTCAGCGTTAAATAGCAAGGCAAGCCCCACTGACCGCTGCCTTTCCCCAGAGTTACTCGTTTCTATAAAAAGAGTGAATATCCGAAGGGAACAAGGAGTGGACCTACACAGGCTCGTTGGATCATGGAGGCACACAAGCCGTCACATCACGTCAAGGTGTAGTCTCGTTGTGACATTCTGGTACTGTAGTGCCGTGACTTCTATCTGCATTCTCCAGCTGGATATGTACTGTGATTGGCCAACGAGAATACTAAATGGTATTGTACCCACTTCAGGTTTGTCGGTCGCTGATCTTGTCTGATCGTGCTTCCAAACTGGGACTGAACCAATCTCATGACAACACCTATTAGGATGAGTTCAAATACTGATTATGCAACTGAAGGACGACGGGAAACCATAAACACAGGGCAAATGTTCATTTGACATCACGTAGGGAAAGCAAGAACATCTTTACTATTTAAATTATTTGAAAAGTGACCACAAAAGAACGATCTGCAGGTAGGTTAGTGTTGAAAAGCTTCTAAAAATTTCCTGCGACGAATAAAGCAAATTCCTCCCTCTGGACTTACCAATAAATACGAGAAAATGACGAAAAGAAATCAGAAATTGTTTCGGACTGCAAGGCTTTTATATCTGGACTTGAATTCACTATGCGCAGTTTACCCAGTCACGATAACGAACAGATAGCAATTCCCGATAGCCACTGGATGGGCTCCGCAAACGAAAACAATGAGAAGACCACAATAGATGGGGAGACACGTTTGAGTTTGATGAATAAATCATGCATTTATATACAAAATATGATCTTTCCTGATTGGTGGAATTCATTCCGTGCAATGGCCTTCGAGGAATATTTGAACTTTATGAATGCTCGTCGCCAAGGTTCCCATTTGCCTGGTTGTCTACACAGGCTAGCGCGAAGTTGTACTGGATTGCGTCACGTGATTTGCACATAAACACACAGCGAAGGCCTGCGAATTTTCAAAATGATTTGGCGAACACTGAATTGGCCCATTGCAACGACCGCTGTGGCTAGGAAAATGTTAGCTAGTACGAATCTGCGATGGCATGTTGCATTCGTCCGGCATGAATGCTGCTTTATGCCAAAGCATGTCAATGGATGGCACCAGAAAAGCGATTTTTCGCAAATCATACTTATGAACTTAGTGTGTAACCTTCACAAATAGTTCTTGAGGTTGTTAGATCTCCGTATTGTTTCTTTTAAAAGCAATTGGGTCAGTCACATATTTACGGAAGCCCCGGAGGAAGTTAGTTTGCAAATCTGACTCAGCCAAGTGTGTTGCTTTTGTTCTGAAATTCTCCCAATAGGGTTTTTCCCCCTATTCTAACTGAGCATTCCAGGGGAGGGGGGAGTTTTGGTCGTCTGTTCATGGTCCTCGAGTTTGTTCTTTTCGATTTGATAACTTAAACTACAGTGGTCAGTCTGTGAAATCGCATTTGCTACCTAGATTCTAATGGTAAGACTTTTGTTTCCCAATGAAACGGTACTCTGGTAACAGTCGTTACAATTCCCATGTAGAGCTGTTCCCGACTGATTTGCAACAACGAACTGGTTAATCAGTTCATCTCTTTGGGTAAACGTTTGTACTAGTGGTGGTGATCAGGCAGATAGCGTCGTGGCCGACACTTAGATGTGGAATTCGCGACTACAAGTCTGTCCTCGAAGTAGGCTCCCAGTGGCTAAGGATTCTTACCAGAAACGATGTATCTTAGTTGCGAAATCAGCACAATAAACGAAAGACAATTCTAATTCGAATGCGGGCTGACAATTTTGATCCGATGTCCGAAAATCAAGGTCAACAAGGAGAATTACAGCGGAATAAAGCCGTGGAATGCACGGGTCAGAGTTTGGATCGATTGTAAATCTGAGAGAAAGTTCAATATAAGTGATCTTCTCACTTAGTCGAGGGCAAGGCTGACGCGTCCTGATTTTCCTAACACATTTAGAGACGGAAGTGGGCACGGACCAGATGAAGGAGTCGTGTAGACTAAAGTCAACCGTCCACTGAATTTTGTCGTTAACCGAACTCCATAAATCTTCCAATCTCGGTTACCAAGCGACAGCCGTATTCAACATTCAAACATCTTATGTTAATTCTTGCCGGAGTATTGGAAACGAGACTGGGAATAAAACAGAAAGCAGTCATTAAAGAGGCCAAGGTTAACGATTGCAGTTTTCGCATTTCGTAACAGAAACAGCATCCGGAGTGCAAACAGATGGGTTGTGTGAACATGCTATGTGCAATGGTGCTCTAAATTCAGACTCAACGTTATGATTTCCTATTGTCCAACTTAATGAATGGAAATACGTTATTTGTTGTTAATCTTAAAACGGTCAAACCTTTGTACAATCACGGTTTATTTATGACAAATTTTCACCGTTAGGCGAACATTTTGTGATTTCCCGTTTCAATTAACCTCGTCCATTCAGACTTCTGCCGCAAAGCAACCGCGGATTGTCAGACAAGCCACCCTTCAAAGTTATTTATTCGCGTTATTCAACTTGTTCATGCATCTTGCAATGCGTCAAACTCCTTCTCGCTCAAGAATTCGACTTTTCCGCTCCCATGCTTTGTTGAAACTTCTCCATCGCCGCAGGTCGAATTCATAAACACACCAGTCGAGTCGATTGTACGGGTGCGCAGATTTTGAGTTTGATTGTTTAACTACATGCAACGTATCATTCTCGTAGGCTGGTTGCTTGCCTTTCTATTCCGCGGACGGCTACAGCGACCAGTTTTCCAAGCTAGATTAGCAAGTTATTTGGTCCTTCTATGGTACTAATTAGGCGTTCGCATTATTCAATCGACAGAGACTGGAGTTAACGGTTCGAATGGTGGTGCAGTGTCCGGAGAGACATGACGGAGGAGAATCAAGTGGTGCTTTTCCACACTGTTGGTCGCTTTTCGTGATATTCGCTCATGAAGAATTTGGCATTTCCAAAATCTCCAGCATCGATACCATTCGATGAACTGAAGGTCTTATTGATCAGTCACGTGATTCTAGTGAATTTCCAAGCTAAACAGCCTGTGAAATTTCAATCTTTGGTTCATGGTCCTGACATGAGATTTCCTGAATTTATTCCAACGCGACAGGCACGTGTGCACAAATGCAACTGTGGAGGTCAACTGGAGGTCCAGTTACGTGACCGTTTGATTTCCGACGTAAATCATCTCGAGATTAAGAAGAAATTACTCCTGTCGTAGGGTCTAACATTTGCCGAAGATGGGTCGATTTGTGAACAATCGCTCGATGTTTCTGATGTCATAGCCGAACATTCCGTTGTTTACTTTCAAAGGACCGAGTCCCATCCTACAGGTAATGTACATAGGCGGATCCAGAAGCCGGCTGCCAAGAGCAAACTAGAACACGACACCAAGCCAATGAATCGCTGATTCTCGTGGGGTTTGCGTTCCACATGCCGATTTCTTACTGCCTTCTGTCACTCGTGCCGGAAAACAAGACACATTCACAAGTTGTGCCGAAGTAAGTGGTATAACTTGACTGACGAGAAGCTTGTTGATAGTTTTTCTGCCTTTGTATCACTACATCTTCATTGTGACGACTCTCAACATATGCATCATACTGTTGTATTTGATAATCGGGCACTCAAACTGTCAAAGTTGAAAGGGGAAATATAGAGTCAATCACGGTGGCACAATTTCCAGGATGGCTTTTCCATGAGATTTGCTCGAAGCGAACGACAGTTACGATACCAGGAGTAACTGGTCATTAGCCTAATTTCCTAAGAGAATGTGAATTGAAATTTCAGAAGAATGACGAGGAAATCGGCGATATCATATTCCTCGTTTCTTAATTTCTATCTATTTTCGTACTGAATGCAACGCGGTGGTTGAAACCGTGACTGAGATTTGAGGTGAGTAGTATCCGTGAAGGGGAAGCGAGATGTTTGGGGATTGAGGACTGCGGTACGGACTTCAGTGTCAGTAAAGAACCAGTACAAACAAACCAAAGCAGTTTTGGTAAGGCTATTTAAAATCTCGTGAATTCCGAGATTTCTTATGGCATTCCAAATGGAAACAATTCGGCGATTGCCCTGGTAACTTAAAGGTCTCACAAACATCATTACAGTTCTCGAATTCTATGCTTGTCCTATGTTTACTCAAAGCACATTGTGAGCATGCGGAAACAATTGCTTCGGGGAATGCGGAACGAACCAACACGCAAGTTAGAATAGTGAATAGAGCACAAGGCAACCGAATACGTATTATTTCAAGTGAAAAACAAAGAGCAGATTTGGAGAGGAAGATGCGAATCCATTGACCAGAGATACAGCTCGAATCATCGCATCCAAATCAAGCACCATTTCGGAAGTCAGTTCGGCATGCATACGAAGTTGATGAAAAATTCTTGAATGAGGAGGGTTGTGGTGAGTTTGCGAGGAAACCACGTCATGCACTCCGAGGCAGCTCCACGCTGGTTTGCGTAAATCAGCACCCAGTGAGAATTGTAAGAACAAGCGGTCAAGAAATCAAAACATTCAAAGAAGGTGACTGGACGGATTGGATTCCGCCAATTGGAATATCTCCAACTTTGTATGTAAATCCATGAATCGTACATATAATTCGAACTTGTTTTCTTTCTGTTGTGGTCCTCTTGTTCACTTCATTTGTGTAGACCGGGTTGAAACCAATTTCATACTTATTACTGACTCGTATCCGTGGGTTACCGTGATCGGCCGAATTCCGTATACCAACTGCAAGTCCAAATAATACAAGTTTCTCTCCCTCTTGCATGATAACTCTGTGCGTGGGACCTCGGTTCTCACTACAGATTCATTTATTCGACACCGTTTTTCGTCTTATCACGAGAATCGCATCGGAATTCAAAGCAAATAAGCCTAACGTATCTCTTATCGATAACCGTTTTTTTGTAGTATATCAAAACGGG
>LUCM01004094.1:141654-160855 GCA_008360955.1 Fasciolopsis buskii
TTATTCATAGTACACAACGGCAGCAATGCGGCTGAAATGATGGAGTAGTACGAAATCAAATTTATTTCAATGATTTTGAGGGAATCACTGCAATCGAACTGCATCCACGTCAGCAGTATCAAACAGTATGAGAAACGGAAGAGCAAAATAGTATTACATGAAGACCATTAGCAGTGCAAGCGAAGTCAGAATATGACCAAGTGTTTTCAAGCTGCCTGAAGTGCCTGATGTTGCATGGAATGGAAATCGAATTGGGCGTTATCTATTCAAAAGTCAAGACCATGAACGGGAATGCAAGCAGAGCTTCCGCAGCAAAGCGACTGAATCGGTTAGCATGGTGACTGGAAGTAGACTAATTGTTTCGTGTTAGTGAAATCGGAGTTCGTGCAACATTAGGTGTTCACTTGAGTGCCTTGTCCTTGAGAAACCCATCCATTCCTCTAGGCCGGCGGTCGCCAAACGGATAAGGTCGTCGCGTTTGAACGTGGGTTCGAATCCTCCCACCGCCGGGCAACTTCCCCACTTGGCAGCCCTCTGCTGGCCGCGGCCCCATTCCTGAAAGTTGTTTTAAAATGTTGTTTCATTAATAAAGGAAGTAAGAGATATGAAGCTAAAAGATAATTCCAAGGCCAAATAATGAGGCGCTACAAACACACACAAAAAAAAACAAATCTTTGTCTTGGTATTTTATCCGTGTTGAGTCATGGTAGCAATCTGTAAAAGCAAAATTCGGTGGCATCTGATTGCCGAACGTTTTATTTTTTTGTACATTTATGACCAGTTACGATTCGCAAAGTGGCTGGTAGACAGCTCTGCTGTTGTTCGACTCGTTACCCAGGTCAACTTATTCATCCCTTAAGCGCTTCACCATTTTAAGTCAAAGGTTCACGGTTGCCAGTGTTCCTTCACATAAATCCTGACATTGTACAACCATATTTCCTCTCGTTTTCACGCTTGCTGTCGAAGTCCTTGAAACGCCACCAGGAACCAGTCACTGCAACTGACAGCGATAGACTGAATTGTGGTGTCCGTTCTGTCACCAATTTCTCCAGTCTTCTGTTCTTTCTCCATTTCTAATCGAAACCTAAGTTTCCCCACTTCCCGATCAGAGTGCACTTACTTCAAATTTTGCAAACTTGGTGTCTGTGCTTTTGCTCAGCTGTTACCTTCCAAGCATCACATTTCAGCGTCTCAATCCCGAATTTCCATTCGTGAATTCGAAGTTCCTAATCCCTTTTCTGTTGTTTGTCGTTCTCTAAACAATGATAACTTCTCTGCTCTCGACTTTTTCATCTTCAAAGACTGAGCACTCAGTCATTCATGATTCCACTTGCTATGCTTCCGTACTGGCACCATCCAATGGCCGTAATCGGCAGTGCCTTGTGCATTGTTCTGGATCTTCTGTCACCAGGCTCGAAGCCGAACACTTCGCAATGGTAAACACAATGTATTCTAGCTAACTGACCTCCCTGCACACATATCTGATCGACAATATTATTACTTTCGGTCATAGGCTCACTCCGGGTTCCTTACTCTATAGGGATAAGTCGGTTTTTTCTTTCTCTTTTCTGCCCATCGTTACATATTCCACTAACTATAATTGTCACAACTCTCCATGGTCTTCGAGAGACGCATACTTTGGACCTCGGATTCAGCCAACTGCGGCAACTACTGCGACCTCTTGGATCTCTACCGCTGAAATTACTTTTTCCCTATTTCTGCTGTTTCTACCTCTGTCTCTAATTGCACTGACAAATTTTCCTCAATGTATGGTTCTTTTTAATTCACGCTTCCTCGCACTTGGCAAGCCAAAATCTCTCGAATGGTTTAGTCATGTGTGTGATCGGGTTGTACACTTGACTTGCTCACTGTTTAACTGTTGAGGTTGCTCACCCATTGCCATCTCCCATTGCCGTTTTCCGCTAACTAAGGAGAGAATATTTTATCCATGCTGAAAACCAAAGAACACGTCGTTCTGTGCAAAGCCGAACATGCTCTCTCTCTCATTCGCCACTAGTAGCCCAATACCTTGGTATCTTGCTAAAGGAATCTCCGCTGGTTTCTGCCCTTGTATGTTTTTCTCAAATGCAACTAATCTGACGAGAGTGAGAGATGTGAAGCTTTACATTCCCGGTTTGCATCGAGTTCTATGCTTTCTCGTACGTCTCCTGCCTTTCTTTTTTTCACTGTCCTCTATTTTCTCTCTTTTATTACCCACAGGAAGATCCGCCAAGCTCTGCGTTGTCTGAACTCACGTAAACCATCCTGTTTGGACACGAAGTCACCCCTGTGTCCTTAACGTGTGCAATCCTAGGCTGGTCTCTTGTTTGCACTGTATTTTCTGTCTCCCTGTCCAGCTTTCTTCTATTCCAACCCCTATGGAACAGGCTGCAATTTCTGCCATTTCCAAACGAAGTGATTCCTCTGAAGTGAACAAATAACAATCAGTTTACTCACACCTGCTGTCTTAAAAATTCAGAAACCATTAATTCTAACCTTTTCATAAGAGGGAATAACTAACAAGAGACCACCGTAATGGATTCCGACATCTTCGACCCCAGGTGATCCGATGACTGTTGTCTCGTCCTCCTAGTACGGAGCATTCAGCAATCAGAGGAGTACACCTGACCTCACTGGATATCTTCAAAGCCGTCGACCGATTTCGAAACGAATGGTTTCTTGATCCACTCTCCGCAACGTCAGTTGATCGGTGGATTCCAGTTTGAACATAACTTGTTCAGATGAACCCATAATCGTGTCATCTTACTCTCTTTTACCTTAATGCACATCCACTCACCTCTCATTTTTGTTTTAATTCAGCCATTCTATGCTCTAATTAACTGTGCGAAACAATCTCGTCTTCTATGTTTTGTAATCGGTCCATTACATTGTGTGAAGTTTGACTGCTATTAACCGGGATATTGAAATAGCGTGGTTGAGTGAAACAGATGAGTCAACAATGGATAAAGAAAACGTGCACACGTGAACACGCGATTATTATGAGACGGATCTACCTCTACCCTTGTTATCGGTTATCACTTTACGAAACCTCATCATTGTATAAGCCATAGCTGGTAAACCATGGGTGCATGGTATGTGTGCAACGATTAGAAGAGTGTGTGTAAGATTCGGTCAGCAACCGCATAATTCGGGCTACCCAAATTTTTCAGTGTGTACTAAATGAGTATTACAGGCTCTGATTATCTTTTCGTACCTGTTGGTTACCGTTTAGCGGCCACCAATAAACAAAAATGTCGTCCCTGAACGTCAGACTACTGACAACATTCATGCCAGAATCTCATTCGAATCACTCGGAGCTAAACGGATGTTGACGACATCGCAACGCGATTCATCGGAATAATTTTGCCGGTTATATAAAATTAACCTTCATCCATTGACGCGCCTAATGAACCAAACGAGATTCTGGTACGAACTTAACAAAACAGTGTACAAGTTTGGGGATGATTGAACGGAAGAGTACCGAGTCTGCATATCTGACGAGCGACAATATCTGCGAAACCGGTCGCGTGTGTTCCCGGGGCAATATTGTCTAGACATCCATGTACAAAACAATTCGATTACAATATCGATGAAATTCACTATATTTAACCAAGCCAAGTAAACAGGTCATTCAGTTCACAGGTAATATGCGCAGTTGCGGTACTGATTACCCGAAATCTTCTGTTTACACCACTCTTGGTCATGGCTGATAAGTAGAACTGAACAACACCAAATGATAGCCAGTGGTTATTAATCGATAAAAACAAAACCTTGTAGAGCAACTCAAAAACTGAAGAACTCTTCAATTCTTCGTCTCCCATTTCTTGACTGATTCAGAAACAGAATTTCTCCCACAGAAGCAAAACAGCGTCAGTTGTTCTCCACGCGCTACTTTCAAAAAAGGACTTAATCTTATTGGAGTTGACAGTTATCTTACGGTGCCGAACGGTTCAGGTACCATTCGGCCCAAAAAGATCTGTTGCTAGTCTTACCGGTCTGGACATGGGGTTTCTAGGTACACAACTTCTACCGGGAAAAGTATCTCATTTTAACTTTTTGTGAATAGTGGACTTGTACCTAATCCGATGTCCTCGTGTCGTAAAAAGACACGAAAAGACACGACCAATCTGCATCACTCAACGGTCATTTTGGGGTTCATACATGATGAAGATTGGAGTTGCAGCGAATTAATGTGCCCGTTTTGTTTATTCAAATAATCTTCACAGGCGGTCCAGCGATTAACCTTGCGAAATTTCAACCTGAAGGTCATAGCTTTGATTCTTTGCCTCTCCGGTCAACTTTTCCATTTGGGAACCCTTTGCAGATCGCAACCCCTTCCAGGAAACGATTTATATTGTGGCCTCAATAATGATTGAACTAAAATATTAAAGAAAGAAAAGATTTTAGTATACGCTCAGACAGACGATTGTGTCACGGTGACTGGTTGGTTGCCCCGATCTGTGAGCACAAATCGGATTTGGGTAATTCATATAAATTTTACCTTGGGATGCACACGCTAAAGCGGCTGATTGGACGGATGCGTTGGATGTCGGGATTGGACTGCAAGGTCACTTGGACGACAGTTGAACAGTGTAATGCTTGCTCGCACTGAGTTTAATTCACATTGAAAAATTGGAACCTGTCGTCTGAGAGTTACGTCTCGTGGTAACATGTTTATGCTGCACTATACGTCCCAGTCACGAAGCGATAGTCTACCTCAATACCTATCAGCCAAAATCAGATTGTCGATTTTCGTGAGTTTCTGATCGCCGAGCTTGCAGTCTAAATCGCAAACATGTCATCACTTCTACGGGCGATGATACATTTACAATCCACCCGACAATGTGTCGTCTGTAATCTACACTGACTTGATAGGGTACATAGATTTGTGCGGCTGAGCAAAAGGTTCGATTCGTCCGTACAGTACTGGACCTCAAACGGTTCAGAAAAAGTGTTCTTGTGTTGTCTGCTCCGCGGACTCGGCCAGATTTGAAAACTTTCATGATGCTTCCTTTCAGTTCGGAAAGCCGATATATGTAACAAGTGCGAACTACCCAACGAATGACGTGTTTCATTTCACTTGAATCCAAGCCAACGATATCCGATCTGTTCCAGGTACCCTTATCCATCAGCTGAGTCAATTGATCTGGGCAATTGGACCGTGCACCGACCCCTTGCTAACCAACTCACCGTTTGCGAAATAGAATGCAGGCATCGATAACAACCAAATGGAGGTGCGAAGCCGACGGGATCTCAGACCAGACGCAGCTATCCCAGAACCGATATCAATGTTCCCACTTTCGCGTATGCGATCAGTCAGAAAACCGTGCCAGACCTGCGAGGATTCCGTGAAGGACGACAGTCACGGATAGGCAAAACGGACCGACGGTGCCTGAACTTGCAAATGGAGAAACGGGATGAAGGTTTCAAAAGTCAGGCGAAAATGTTCCCGCACTCAGTCAGTCGTTCAGTCCTCGTTCACTTGTTCACTCGCTCATCCATTTGTCCATCCACACACCAAATCATTAAATTAACTAATTCGGGAACGCATTCGTTCAACCGATCACTCAGTCGTCCTATCAACCACGCGCAGATCCACAGCGATGTGCACACTTGGCTACTAAATTTGGTATCATACACACGCATATTCTTTATCACCCAAAGGGGATGGAACGTGCGAAACGGAACTCGGTCAAAAATGGTGAGTCAGGACGGAGTTAATTTGATTGCAATAGCTGGAACGGATCAACCGAGTACGAGTAAATAGAACGTGCACAAAAAATGTTTCACATGATCACGAGATTGGCGGTCTGTCGGAAACGGTAAGCCTGTATCGCAAACAAAAATGCGTTTGTCTGTTTATGTGTGTGAGTGTGTGCACTTGGGCATTCGATCATCTTGGTCAAACTCAACAAAATAGGATTCAGATCAAAGAATACGGTGACATTCGGTGTTCACTGTTTAACTTTCTATAAAAGTAAGGGAATTTTCATAGGGCTACCGTGTCACATTGAAATTATACGAAATGGAAAGCAGGACGTGCCAAGTGTGAAAACACAGTCCGCGAGCATAACAGACAGGACAACCCAGGGTGTGGTAACCAACGCCGAAATAAGTTACCAACACTAGTTTCGACACATCGGTAACGTCAAATTGCGTTCAAACGGTTATCGACCTAACCAATGTGCATGTTTTTTTCGTTGGCCTTTGGCGTCAAAGATACAATTCAAATGGTCAGTACATCTTTCAAATGAGTATCATCATCAGCGAGCCAATATCGTCCCCTTAAGTGAAAATTCACCGGTTGGATTCCGGATCCCGGTTTGACCCCTGTGTACAAAGTATCTCAGCGATTGTAAATGATATAATGTTAATAACACAGCGTTGTTGGTAGAAGTACATTACCAACATTCGCAATAAAAAACCATTAAATGACCCATCGATTTTTCGACGCACTCCTTAGGTCGTTTGGTCCTAATATTTACAAATAGAGATCTTTCTCATTTCCTATGCATAAAGCAAGAAACGCTATCATAACCACGAGGTTTTACTGTAATTTTGAAACAACTGTAGCAAGCAGTGTGATAAAAGCTGTCATGATGACAACAAAATTAATCAAATATTTGGTCGCTTGATCAAATTTTAAAATGAATCTTCTGACAAATCAATGCGATTAGTGGCCCGGCGATAGATGTTGAGTACATTCACGTGACCGGGACATATATTTGACTAATTTTCTTGTTTAATTTGTTCGAGATCTTGTTTCGGTATAAATCTAACCGTCGTGGGGACCTTAGGTGGTTTCAGTTGAAATTAAATAAGGCAAGATGTCGATTGGTTTGTTTTGTTTTTTTTTCATATTACGGTGTAACAGTCGTGTTCAAGTGGAATAACCAATTAATCGTATTCACATGTTGAGAGACTATCGATCACAACCAATTGTCTACAACCGTCGAGAACAGGTAATCCATTAAGCTTCTGACATGCGAGCAAGTCATTTATTTCTATTTCAATGCTAATGGCCGTTTTCGCACTTTGGAAATCCACCGCTTGAATAGTTACAGATCTCCTAACATGACACCAAAAGCCCAGTGCTTCGTTATGGCCTTCGCTTATGGTGACAGAAGTGTGGATAGGTCCATCTGAAATGCCCGATTTGACTTTCTGTTCACTGTTGACCACTCACTGTGTCTACCGGGTGCAATCTATTCATTTGAGTTTTTTTCACGAAGTGCAACCTGCAACGGTTGTATCGGTCGGTCGAACCGTGGTGTTCAACGGACCATTTCTGGCGTTTGTTTTCTGCTTCAAGGACGTATTCACTTTAGCGTATCAATGATATCGAAATAAGGATCGTTTGTCGAAATCTGACTTCCGTTTGATAGCCTCGGCTCTTGTGAGGGGAAGCTACATGGGGATGCCAAAAGTGTAGCGCCATTTTGCTTCGGTGCGATGCGTCACATGTGAGAGGCAATGCGACAACAATCAGAGGATCAAGACGGACTACCAACCTCCTTTGATGTCAGCTGAACAACACACGGGCTTGGGATCAGATCGCCAACACGCCCGATGACAGTTGGGGGGTCAGCCAGGCCCTCTAGTCGGTGGGCTGAGTGAAAATGGTCTGATTTTGAGACAGGTGAGCGGGGACGGCATTCGATACGAGGACCGAATAGACTGAGCTCGTTAGACCGAGACCAATCCGGCTAGGGAACTCACCTTTGTGTGGACCTATATAAGCTGATTGATCAGGGTAAGTAGACGAAAATTCCGTGCTGAGATGAGGACCCCGAGGCCTGTTTAATCGTCCTCGTTTGATTTGGGCGGATTCAGACCGACTTTACGTGCTGGAATGACGTTGACAGAACTGACAACAACGGGTGTGGGAATGCACGTTCGTCCAAGTTTACTGACAAATCCCGTGGTCATATGCAAAATACGAGGAATTCTTATTAGTGAATCATCGTCAAGCCAATAGCATTTAGGGCATATTTATCTTTCTTGTGCCGCCATAGCTCTGATTGGTTGATTGTGTACTCACCCCAGAGCAAGGCTATACCTGACTGTATCAGTTTAATTACTCACCGATTCATTCAAAATAGACCCGTTTGTGGATAACGCATACTGTAAACAAACCCATCACATGCAAACTCTGATCTAGTAACATTACCTGACAATCTAATCTGAAATTCGTCAACAGCTGCGATTCCAGAAGAAATAAGCTTGTTTACTCCAACTCAGACCAGCCCCGATAACATCATTCCGATCAGCCGTCGGAAGTCGACCACATCTATCGACAAATCATCAATAAGATTCTCAAGTTAACTCACCATCAGTTTACTCGTTCGTATTGATTCAAATGAGACTATAGTGAGAACCTAATCAAGGAGCGTACGTGTATACGGTTGGTAGGACAACAAAGAACCGTGTACGTTTATGTGACCGGCGACAATAACCACAAAGTCAATCGTGAACTCACGCAGAAATTTTGCTCATCCCTGTCACTGAAAACGGGAACCAATGCTTGTTTGCTTGCACGATGAATCTACCGTTCTTATATCAACGAATTCCACCTCCATGTTTGGTTTATTCCAAACAAAGAATAAAGCGAAATTCCTCTAAGGACCAGACACGAAAAAAAATGACCGAAAATCAGGATAACTTACCTCAAAGCTCCCAAGTGGTTGGACGAAGTCAGTGGTCGATCTGGTTCTCTGTCGATAAGCGCAACCCCGGCACTACTTGCACAGTTTCCTCAGCTCTAATAGCACCGAATCCAGAATCCGAAAGATAACTTTCACTTCATCTTCCGTGAAAATATCTGGCCAACATCTGAAAAAAATGGTTGAGCTAAGTTAAACAAAGGAGTAAAATCCACCCGGAAGTAGTTCGTTCCAGGGAGCCTCGAGTTCTGAGAAAACGAGACCTCTTTTTCAGCTGAAACAGACTTCCCTCATCAACTTCCTAGTCTGGCTGCCATTCGAAGCGCCAGTTTACAAGGAAAATCAATCAAATACAACACTTTTTTTCCCCTATCATAAGTGGTCCTGTCTCGCTAGGATAAGGACAAATCTTTTCTGTCAGTCAGTCCTACGGTTTGATCTCGAACATTGATCATCATGACCGACCGCCGACGGGGAAAGCCTATGCGATAACATGATTAAGCATGAAGTTTGCTTAGATAGCTTAATCAGTTGTCTAAGTGCAGTAATGGGATACCTAATTGTGACAGTGACCGAGTGTCTGGGCGAACAGAAAGGAGTGGGTTTGAAAAGCAAATGAGTACCAAACTTGTAATTGGCTCGATCCAACTAGCGTCATGATGAGCAGAATAGGCAAGACCAACGCAACGTGTTTGCGGATGCGATTAGACAATCGGAACTGGAAACCCAAACATTCTCAAACCAGGTCGGTCCCCATCAGGCTGTCCACTCAGTCTATTTTAGGCCTTTCAGTGTTGTCCTTGGTCTCGCCGTGTCGCGGACTGTTGTCACGATGTTTGGTCTGATGGTCTCGGTTGAACTGTCAAACGGTAATTCTCCACTTCGGATGTCTCGTTTTCCGCAGGAAGCCTTTCTGGGCTGTCTGAGCCCGGTGAATAGGTTACCGTGTTTTATTTAGTTGCCAGCCTCACAGCTTGTGGCGCTGGTATGATCGGGCTACGACGGCTTTGGTGCACCCACGCATGGGCAAGGTGTGAGAAACCAGGACTTGCGTGGGCAAAACAGTTACGCTTGGGGGTCTCCGGAGCGCCATGGGATTTGGTCCACAGTGCTGCAGGGGTGTAGTGAGGTTGGAACTGAAAATGGCAAACCGGAACGCAAAATCCAGTGCGCGTTTTCTGTCGCTCTCTCTCTCTCTAAATATATATATATATATAATATATATATATATTACACCGGCTTGCAAACAAGCATGAAGAGAACGCAGCAGCATGCAACTGAAACTTCACAGACGGTGGACAAATAAAAAGGGGTAGTAAATAATAAACCTTAGGAAACCAATTGTTTTTCTTTTTCTTTTCGCCGTACACGTTTCGTAATCGTTTTGTTATTTTAGGAATAATTTTAAGGAAGGAGTTCTATGAACAGACCACACAGCATTCGCGCCACTGACACCGGTTCTGAGCCATATCTCTCAGCGTCTCCAACCAACAACTCACTGGCCCCCACCAAGACGGCGTGGAGCATCAACCGAGGGCAAAGCCGAAACTAAATTCTTCATACCTCCACGCATACCCTACAAGACTACCTAGTAGTAATGACTTGTTTCCACAACAGCAAGGGTTCTTTCTTTGGCCGGTTACTATTGATCTATTTATCAGACCGCTTGTGCCAACTATTCAGACTTCCGCGGACGGTCGGTGTTACATAGGGACAGAAAATTCCATGTAGTTTCTTCTAATTGCCTTTGATTCGTCTTTTTTTTCAAATGATACCTAATGCAGAAGCAATAACGACGAACGATCGATATTAGTCGGTTATGTATTTGGATTGGTCGCCGTTTGACCAGTCATTTGTCCACACTGTGTAATTGAATTATACGTGTCAATATCTGCTGGATCGATTCCTAGTCCCGTTGTCTATCTGATCTATCAGCTTTCAGTTTTAGCAATGTCATTCCCCTAACTAAGAGACATAAAAACTTGGGAAATGGACTGAAAGAATGCTGAGCAACTCGAAACCTCAAGAAGGTTGTGTCATCCAAAACAACCATTTTCGTATGCCAGCATGAGTATTCGATGTGTGGTACTGATTTTTATTCTCGGTAATTAGCATATCCTAAACGAATTTCATTCAATTTAAATGTTGTACTTATGATCTTATCCAGTGCAGTTTGATCAGCCCAACCCTTTCTGTTCACCCCAAGTTTCGTTTCTTTCCCGGGCTGTGTAGCATACTACTACTCTTAGATGATCTGATAAAAAATGGGAATTTTGGAGGTAATATAAAAAAACAAAAGGTGAAAATTGCTCACGGTGACAGCTTGTGTATTGGGATAATATTTTTCTAATCCTATCTGCCTCTTATGTCTTTTAGTTTTCCTTGTGATATCCGGAACTGAGAGCCGAAACTATAGCAATGTCATACAAGGTTACTGTTTGTACAAACCGAATAGAACCGGACTGACTCTGACATTGTGAAGCCCTCAGTAATCACTCCGGTGAAACAAATATCGGTGGCATGTCACAAGGTTAACCCATATCGTACTTTCCTGATTCTTAAACTACCATTAGTTGTTTTGGGTTCCCAAGTTCCATCTGAATAGCGACAACGCAGTCGTCCTTTTGGAATGGTAATCATAGAGGGAAATTGATTTACGCACAGTGACAACGGGAAAATTTCCCACCCTGTAACATTAGCACTGACCGTATTTAAATTTGACTTTATATTTGTTTATCACTCATGTTTTGGTCCGATGAGTGTGGAGTTATTTTTGTGTATTACATGTTTCCCTCAGACCAGACTACTGAATTTTTAACCTCTCCGCGTCCATGCCGCACTATTGACCAAATCATGTGACTTTTCCGACAATACATACCGACAAACCATCAGTTGTACACATGCGGGTATTGACTTTCTACTGTTTAACATGTACGCTTGATGTGATGAGGGTTTTAGCTACCAATTGTGTGGCGAACATTTTTTTATCATTCAACAGTCCCCAAAGGCACTAAATTGAACAGTTATTCAAAGGCTTCAGTTGTTATTAGGGTTAGTAATGATCCGTATTTTTACCTATTCTGTTTTCGTTTTTGAATTTGGTATATTGATTTTCACTTTCATTCGATGAATCGCAATAGACAAGGATGATTGGAGTAATACTTTTTTCATGCTAATAGTATAATGTATATGGGTGTCTGTAGTCTCAAAATTGCAGCCTCTCACTCCCAAGATTTTCTTAGTATCTCCATTTCTGAGTGGAAATCAGCCAACTCTAGACAGTATTATGGTATTCGTGTAAAAATAACATTTGCTGTTTGTATGTTTTAAAAAAAAGAAAATCCGATTTGAAATGGGAAACAATACCAGAACAAAAGTATTCTGTCTCCGGAGTTACCAAACAAATGAATCAAATCGCTAATGTCTAAAGTTGTCACTCCACTGTAAGAACCTCGAACTGTCCTTTGAGAATAACTTCTACAAGATTTCGTGTGCATCCCTATCAACACAGGGTCGATCTCGAAAAGGCCCGGTAGCATTTGACCTTGGGATAGGCCAACCAGATACCGGACTCACGTCCCGAAAGATCAGCTTGCAAACGTGAGTTCTTGTCAACGCAAACGGTCACGTTGCAATCCACTGCATCCATCCTATTGACCCATTTCGTACGAACGCAAATAGGGTAGCATCCTGTCATCCAGCGTTTGTCTGGTATGTGTTGTGGTCAGAACAATGCGGCATGCAGTGCATAACAGTTTGTTCTCGTTTGTGTCACTCAGTTCAAATTAGCGGTTAATAGATGGCATCCAATACTGCTCGGCCTCAGACAGATGAATCAGGGGAACAATCAATAATACAAACAGATCAGACCACAACATTTTTTCTATTAGTTTGGTGCGATTTTCCGCCGGCCTTACTTCTTAATTGTTAGTGTGGTAAATAAAAAAGGGTTATTGTCTTTTCTAAATAGTTTTCTATCTGTTATTAGAAGCTAACCATCGTTCACCGAATTAAAAACGCGCAATCTGCCTCTGAGCGAATCTGTTACCTTCCCTCGTTCGGCCTTACCATCAAACAGACGATTTCTTTTGATTTTGCATATTCGTTCACGATTTTAAGCTAGCCCAAATTTTGATAAGGATGACGCTACACTATCATGAAGGGATAAAATCAGGAACAGAACCGATGCGCGAGGCTGAGAATTATCATGCTTGAATGAAAACGGATACCTCAAGGATGAGCATTGACAAAAAATTGTAACTTTCCCTCCATTACCATCGGATGTTTTTTTGTGAAAAAGCGCGCGGTCAATCAACGAGACAAGCTGTTCACATCACACTCCGGTTTTGTGACCACATCCTTTTGGGGCTAGCCAAATCCCCTCTAGTGTACTTGAAATTATATTCAACATGAGGTAGAGACGCCGTTTCTGTCCGGCGGAAGCCAAGCGGATAAGGTCGTGGCGTTTGCACATGAAGGTCGCGGGTTCGAATGCTCCCGCCGTCGGTCAACTTCCCCAATTGGCAGTCCTCTGTTGGCCGCGGCCTGGAAATAGAAGATAAAAGATAGAAGCATTCGTGGTGTAAGAAAGAAGGGATGTAAAGAGATTATCCTCTTGCCTATGAGAAAGCAGTGTATGTAGAAAGAATTACCCTGTAATTTGTACTTGGAACCGCGGTACACACATGATTTGTGGGCTGCGGGCAATAAAGTTTCTTATTGATCATCCTAATACGGTGCACTGGTGTTGTCAGTAGCACCTTGGTTGCCAACTTCTCTGCTCCAGGTGTTACACGTGACAGGGGCATGATTGAACAGTTCGAACTACCTTGCACTGCTGACAGTTTCGAGTGGGTTGAGTCTTTCTTTAGATGCTTCTCGCAAGAATGTTTGAGGTGCCGCAAGGGGAGAGACACTTTGAACTGAGACAATTCGATATCGTATGAATTATTGGGCTAGTGATGATTGTGATGATGATACTGTTTGGAATTCTGTTTCAAGTCAACTCAGATCAGTGAAAAAACCAGCATCTAGCAAATTACTAAAAATATTTCTAAAAGCCCTGAAGGCATTTTGAAACACTCTACCTGTTCAGCTAGTTTGAGAGTTAGTGTACTGGAAGACTGATCTGAGCAAAGGCTGTCGACATAAATTTCGATCCAGTTCGTGCAATCATTAACCTTACACAAATGTATTCCGACTTTGGTTCCAACCTAGCAGTACCAGAATGGTAATGAAACGTAAACAAAATCGAAATGTCGCGGATACACGAACACTACTGACTTCGGCATTCAGCCGTATCG
The DNA here is from genome assembly GCA_008360955.1 of Fasciolopsis buskii. Classification (NCBI taxonomy): domain Eukaryota; kingdom Metazoa; phylum Platyhelminthes; class Trematoda; order Plagiorchiida; family Fasciolidae; genus Fasciolopsis; species Fasciolopsis buskii. Next base: position 155,621 of record LUCM01004094.1, read on the forward strand.
TTTAAGGCCTCCAAGCGCCGCTTAGAGTACGACGACCTCGCAAAGCTCAACCCGGTTGGTCGACTGGTTAGAGTGAGTGTATGTCTTTTCGTCACCCATCTTCGGATCCAGGTCTAGCGTGTGTGTGTGTGTGTGTGTGTGTGAATGGAGGCAATTTGTGTGCAGGCATAATACATTGTCCTAACCCTTTCGATTCACTCAAATTCTGTGCCTGTTTGGTCAGGTGACCTCCAAAACCCAAGGTCTAACATCTAACTGCAGATTTGGTAACAAAAATCTCCCCAGTACGTTCCGGAAATGCTACCAAGACTCAGTGTAACGCATCTGTATAAAATAGCGGCTCAAATCGAGGTCATTCGTAATTAGGCAGGGACACGAATCACCAGCAAGCGATCGAGTAGCCCCGAAACCGAACTACGTAAACGAGAACATCAGGGAGATCTTTCTAACTGGAAATCACATTCATTTTTTTATTTACAAAATATTCTTGGTATATTAACCACAAATAAACATCGTTGGGGAACTACACTTAGTCACGTGGCCGTCGCAATATACCCGCTTCTTACTACTGGGAGTTGCAATTATTCCGGTAGATTGATTGTGGTTTCTAGCAAAGCTGCATCAGACTGTGTCCCGTGACTCACACGTACACTGGTCACAGTAATCTAATTTACTTAACTCAGTGCAAGGTGTTCAGGATATTTTTCATGTCAGTCCAAACTCAAAACGAACGTTATCGTAAGTACAAAGTAGTTTAACTAAATAAATCATCGATCAGTAGACAAAACATATGCGATTCCAGTATTTCGTGCAATCTGCAAGGATCCTGACGAAAGCTTTTAGTTTAGGGAGATTGTACCAACCAGAAATTTGATGAAAAGTTACAGAAAACTAAACCAAAATTACCGTGACAAAGGTCCTTTGATAAGTAGCCTCTAAGTCTTCCGTTAAAGAAAAGAAAAAGAATGAAAAAGAAAAACCAACTCAAATGTTACATATTCATAGCTGAAAGCCAATAAGCTGAGTATATAATATCCAAGTTGATTCCCTGTTCCGTGGAGAGTCCGGATCCTTATGCCATGTCCAAAGTCCGTAATCTTTATCTTTTATCCTTTTCTTCCTTTATGAGCGAAACAACAGTGCACATCAATTTTCAGGAAGAGTGCCGCGGCCTGCAGAAGGCTACCAAGTGGGGAAGTTGACCGGCGATGGGTGGATTCGAACCTGCGATCTTTATATCCAAAAGCCACGACCTTTTCCCCGTATGTTTTTTGAAAGTCTGCATTGGAAGTCGGTTGCTCACAGAATCAGTTTGAGTAGTAGGGATTCGATTTGGCTTTGAGATGATTTATCAAGAAACGTGTACACCTGACTTAGTTCAGAAAGCCCTAGTGACCGTTTCATCCTTGTTAGGATTAATCAACACTATATATTTATTGTGCCCCAAATTGGCACGCACACCTATGACAATAGGTCATAGATTGAACGTCTTAGCTACTAATTTGGTTATCAACAGCACTACATGATTGCGATGAGTTCACATACAAATCACGCGATGCACTGCAATATTCACTGTAGCCTACGTAGTCATAGCTACCAGCACATTGGACCATAAACTGATCAGTCGTCTTAGCTGCTTAGGAAGTGCACGGTTCTGTCAAATCTTTTTTACTAATCTATCAGATTCATTTATTTACTGGGCGGTTGATTATTCCCGGTCTCACTTTTCGATGACATTTTCGTGACTTTTGTGACTTTTGATAACCCGTAAGTGTTTTTTTCAGGGGTTTCGAAATCCCATGAACTTAATTCGTGAAATATTTAATTTATCCATCACAAGAAACGTAGCTCTCGTGACGGTGAAAACTTACACTGTCATTTCTCTGTCTATTTCGATTCGGCCGTAGTGATATGATCTTCAATAGGATCGATCAGTAGATCGATTATTCTCTCAACTCCCCGACCATCAAGAGAACATATACAGCTTCTTCTCATTCTCATGTTTTTCGTGGAGACTCGAAGACTGAAACTGATTTGATCATGAATGTAGTCAACATTCCGATACAAGGTTACGAGTAGAGTATTCGTGAGGCAATGAACTCGATCGATAATGATCAAACCAACAGGATAATCGAAAGTATAAATTGACAATATTGATAAATTTGATCGATATTGCGAAAGATTTAGTGCGGGTTCGAACGGGAGCAACCGAATTCAAAATGGTGTCACTACATTTAGTCTGCTCCTTTTTTGAACCGAGTCAGGTCAATTTGGATGCCCCCTGGATCGAAATAAACATATTCTTCAAAATGTCTCATTCCATTTAAGCATCTGTTGTTCACACTTGTAATCGCTTAATTCAATACCTCCATGATGGACCTATTTGCAGACCACATGAAACGATAGGATGCAAGTATTATTGATTAAACATAGCAACATGAGTTGGTCACTCTGACCAAAAAAAATGATGACGCCAGTACGACTGAATGCATTAGGCGATAGTCAACTGAGCAATCAAAGTACACCAGTTTGCATTTAATTTCCAAATTTACGTCAAAATCACATTTGATTTGATACGATTTGGAACTGAATCGCCCTGGGGCATTGATTTGAGGTTAGGAGGGCATCAATACCTGTCCTGGTTTGAACAATCCAAGTGCCTAGTCTACACAATTAAAAGTTAATTTCAGTTTGACCTGAGCAGTCCACAAAACTCATGCACATTACTATATTGATTAAAACAGTAGCCTAATACGGGGGAACACGTTTTCTAGATCTATCAATCTTTCTTTGCCTAGATTGTACGAACGCAATTACAAAGACTTTGGTGTCCTGTCATCAAACGGTATGCTCCAGGCAAGGCATCAATTTCGTTAGAACTTTGAGGATATATATATATATATAATCACTTATTCACGTTGGGCAACGACTCCTAGTTTGGGTCAAAACGGCACAATAAACATTATAACTCAGTGTACGCCCTCTAACTTTTAGTAGATATATATATATGTATATGTAAGTAATGTCCGGAAGATATCGTGAATAGAAACTTGCTCCTGTATGCCGATCCGATTCGCTGAAGATATGCTTCATGAAAGCATTTCGAACTGTAAGTTGATTGGGTCGGATAATTCCGCGGAATCCATTACTTCTTGATCATTTTTGCATCGGACGAAGTTTTCCACTCCTTTCCAGGTGCTTGTTTTTTTTCCTACTTCGTTCTCGCCGATTCTGGTTTGCTCTGCCAGCGGAAAGCTCATTTTCCGAACATGGTTCGATGAAGCCTCATCAGATTTTGTCGTTTTTCTTTCACCCAATTGCCCGTGCACCCGTAATGCATGAGAATAATAAATTGCAATTATCCCTAGATAAAATCTCAGCAAGGTGCAACGGGAAAATATTTCTGTGCCTCGAAATCCAGGGTTTAACGTTTCACGTATGCACCAAGGCAACAAAATTTTCTACTTGGGCAAAGCATCATGGGGAACGCCCCACGAGCGTTCGAAACAAGCTCACGCGACATTCCTTTGGAATTACTGTATTTGTGTGATTGAGAGGAAGGGAAACGAGAGAACGAGAGACTGTGTGTGTGTGTGTGTGTGTGTGTGTGCATGTCGGAAGGGATAGTCACATTACGAAACGGATAAGGTTGTCTTTTAGACTTGATGGTCACGGTCAGAATGCTCACATCACCGATGAACTTCCCTACTTGGAATCCTTCTGTTTGTCGTGACCATGTTCTTGCGAATGGTGTACACTCTACTTTCACCGGTTAAAAAAGTTAAAGGTAGGAAGGAAAGTACTGTAGTTCTTTCCCTATTTTTACCATCATTTACAAACTGTTATATTAAAAACTGCTGAAGAAACTCAGTCAACCGGTTTCAACAATTCATTGTTCCGTTTACTTCGGAGCTTACACGAACACGAACAACCTGACGTTCAAATGTTCGTTTTTCCGCGGAGTTCGAAAACTGCCTCGCGTTTTCTTGAATCACGGGAATCGAACGTAGTCAGTAACCAAACTGGAAGGGTTCGTGTTTCCCCAGACGGAACTTTTTTCACTTCCGCCTAAAACAACCAAGACGAGTCATTTTGACTGGAACAGATTCAGCTGTTCGAGCCAGTTCATTCGATTGTACATGGATACCAAGGGATTGCGGCGCATCTGTGTTGTGTCGATTCACAAGCAAGGTAGTAGGTGGATCAATTGGTTGGAAAAGTATTCGATTAAAACTGCTCGCGGACATCGTCCTCTGCCAGTGTGATAATTTGGGTATGGAAGCACAAAAATCCCGCGCAGTCCAGGATGGAATTAGAACACAAAATACAATATGCAATCTATACCAGTATATCTTTATAATGTACATTACTGGTAGACAAAAATGCAGTGGGAACATGGGCAGTTAGTATCACAACCGGTTATTAGTGCTCTCGACCGGGGTACGCGTGATAATCAAGCCAGCGGGTAGCAAAGACAGCACCGTCTCCATAAGCTGCAGGTTCGAACAGATGCACTTTCTGTGGGTTCACGACCGATCTTTGTTAATCAGAAACCGGAATTCGACTCAGTCGATTGTATACTTCCTTGAGACTAGGGTGTGTTAGACAAATTCGCTTCGCTTTTCTAATCTTCGTATACAAACAGCCCAAATCGAGCTTGTCGTTGCGGCTATCCCATACCCCAATTCACCACGAGAAGTGATATTCCTCAGGGCAGTCCCTGTTCATCTTGTCCTTTCGTCCTTGAAATTAAGATAGTTATGGAGATAGCTTTTTCCTCATGCGAAAGTAACGGCATTGATATCTGCTCAGGTGGTACTTTGTCTGACCTGGAATGTGCGGACGACTTGTTTTTCACTGAAGACCCACATAAGCCGCAAGTATTTTTCGACCATTTGAACGACAGTGTAGATTTGTTTGGGATAGGTTTGCATCTTGGAAGTCTAGTGCTCTACTGTACCAGTGTATTGTTGTCACACTGAACCTTGACCTCGCAACTCAGGATGGATTTGAATGAAACAGTTTCGTTATCTGTGCAGTTTAAACTCACCCGGTGTGTGTGTTGCCCCTTGATTTAGGTGTCAGATATATCCACTCGGTATCTACCATCCCCGTACACACGTCACTGCGTGGCCCAATTAGGTATTATTGTACTTATATAGTTCTAAAGTCTAACTGAGTTACCTTTTGGCAACTGCCATCGCTAACTCTAGCAGTCTCATTCGGCCGTCTCGA
>LUCM01004094.1:182315-199463 GCA_008360955.1 Fasciolopsis buskii
TTGTCCTTAAGTATCCGCGCACACATAACGGTGGGTTGACAATGTGTCGTAATGACAGCACCACACAGTTGCAATCGTAAAATTACAACACAAATTTAAAATAAAAGATTACGTGAACATCCGCATCTGCTGAAGTGAAACCAGGCGGTAGGGAATGGACGGGAAAGAGTATCGACGAATCGATGACCGGAACCGTGGAAATGCACACCGATTGGCAGTGTTCGATAAAGGAGAAAAAACCCACACACGCGTGAGACATTGGACGTGGCAGTAACACAAGACGATAGACAAGTGGATAGGAAGGACGCGTAGAACAGTAAAGAGTAAACACATGAGAACAGTCGAGGCGGGGAGGAGTGTGCAATACTCAGTGTTGATTTAAACACAACAATGGTCACAGAAAAGATAACAAGACCATAAATAGACAATGGAATGAGGGAAGGGATGCCGTGTTCAAATCTGATCGTGTAGTGAACAAAGTCCGATAGAAAACGAGAATATGTGCGCAACTTGTTGAGATGAAGTACAAGAAATAAGTGAAAATGAGATCACCCGATCTGACGGATAATGGGAGTAAGCACGCAACAGATAAATCAACCAAGCAATCGAAAACGCACAACCAGCAAAAAAGGGAACGGAAAAATTTGGATTCATACTGACTGATTGTGCTTGACTGGTTGCTTCCTCTATACCGATTGTACGCGTGCATGACAGGGTCTTCGCAAAGTGGAATAGTATTGTTAGTAGGATAATTCCGTGCTCATGATGTTCCATGAATGACTAACTGATCGAGGTTCGAGAATGATAGCGACTTATCAGACAACACTGTAGTGTGTATGTTTGTCCACGTGTCGTACGTGTGCCAGTGTGTGTGTGTGTGTGTGAGCGCACGTGTATTCGTGAATGGTAACGCTTATTCCTTATTGCCAAACAAGGACAGAATCATCAAGAACAAGTAGACCACGTCCAAGTACAATTGCAACGCACCAAAAATGTACTCTTCTGGGCTCATCTCGTGCTTGCGTCCACCCATGATCATCTGGGTATCATAAGCCAAATACTAAACGGGAAGATGGTAGAGAAACAGCAATTAGGATTGGGCGAGGAGAGAAGGCGATTAGGCGCTACCATCGGCCAATATCAAAACATTAACTGTATCGTAATGAAGGGCGGCAGGCGAATTCGGCTTTCAAAACGTTCGACGAAAAAGCACATCCGAGTACCCAAGCAAGGACCCGATTCAAGGGCAGGAAAAAAAGAACAGAACAATCGATATGGATAGTCTACATCGAAAAGAAGTGTCAATCTCCGATGCCTGTCTATGTTATGGTCGGTGACCATTCTAGGGTTTTTGGTGCCGCAGATTTTACTTCTGCTATTAATTTTCCAAAAGAACTTGCTCTTTTCTCAGTATTTTGAAATTGACTCTGCTTTAAATATTGCGCGGTTGAAAATTTTTGTGAGCGCGAAATGATTTGTGAAAACTCCTTTTGTGATTGGCTATCCCAGATATCGACCAAAACCACTCAACAGAACTATATAAACGATAAAGCTCACTTGAATTCTGACTTGTATTGGTGGGTCACCAATAAGCGCGCGGCAGTACTCTGTGTTCGTCTTCTCTCTTCCACTAGCGGGCTGGGCTAGCTGTTCGTATTTCGCGCCGCTTACTGTTCCGTGTGGCTGCTTATTCAAGAGGGCAGCAGTTCTGTCCCATTCGTTGTGCGACTACGGGCTTTGAGTCTTAAGCCTGAACTCTGTGCGTTCGTGTCCCACTACAACAGGCTGTGTGCTCCTGTGCTATCGTGCGACACTAGTGCTTGTGTCTTGTGCTTCAGTGTGTGCATAGACCAAAGGAACTCGGCAACATAAAAGTCTAGCAGTAGTGGACTTCAGAAAACGACAACAACAATACGAACGTCTGGAACAAGGTTATTCGTCTGGAGATACACAATTCAACAATGAGATTTTTTCACAACTTCGCAGAACCCATGCAATTAGTGATAAACGAGGACAGACAATTGAAGCAGCATCCGTCTTAGACGTAATTTGCCTGTTAACAATTTTCTGTACCAATAAATTATCCGTGTTTATCGATACAAATATGGCGCACCGTTTTTTTACCTCATCAGACAAAGTGAGAACCACACACAATCGACGAGTGCTGGCTGTCGATTATTTCATGTCCTAGAGATACAATGGAAGCCTTAGAGTATCACGTCGACACAGAACCTAAACCGATCACCAGGTCCGAGTAAACAGGTCCCTATTCAGGAGCAAATGGTCCAGAAATGTGACGATTAGCGAAAAGCTGAAAATTGTCTCGAAAATGAAAACAGGACCAAATGTGTAAAAATGAAAATAGAATTTGGATTATTGCATTCGTTTCTACTATAGACAGAATTTTATCAGACAGCGCCTTTAAAAGGTCAACTGACTTAAGATTAGAATGGAACAAGAAAGGCACTGATAATATGGCAACCTACGGGATACAATGACGATGAAACTATGCAGCGTGACTGGCATAATGAGCTACTTACCAGTCCGAATAACAGCGCACCCAGACCGCCATACACCGCTTGCAATACCTAAAAGTGATTCCAGAACGGAAAAATAAATCGTACGTGTGGCCAAACGTGTACAATGAATGGGGACAGATGTGAAATGAGACATATCCATCCTGCTGAGACACGGACAAACCGAACACGGTTCGATCAATTAGTTGAGAACAAGAGTGAACATGCATAGCAAACTTCCACAGAACGAGTTTTCAAACTCGAACAAGGGATATGTGAATAGCAGTCGGTTTGACAGCACGAATGCCCAATTTGAAGGCTGTGAAACATGCAAATGCTGCAATCCCGTTTTGTTCTAACCAGGCAGGGTCAAGAAAGCCAATTTGCTACTCTTATGCCCGGTCGCCTTGTACCTTTTGTTCGCTACCCAACCTTCGCTGAACGGTGAATATGCACTGTTGTGCACTCCTAACGGGTCGAAGGAAACAACTGGAAAGCACGTTTGTCACTTTCTCAAAGAAGAATGGGATGAGTGATGCAACCGCTAGGTGAATCACATTGTCAGTCATTCCTTATAGTTTAACTATTCACTTCCCTTATTAGTGATACGGTAAAGATCATTTCCAGAAAATAGATTGCTGCCAATGATAGATTTCCGAGTGCACAAGTAAATGAGATAAACGTGTTCAGCAACAACCAGTAAACATTTAAAATATCCCAATTTGGTTAGGAGGATAGTATTTGTACTGTCTTATTCACGTTTTGAGAAAAAACAGTATTGAAAAAAACGAATACAAAACTTAACACAAAAACGGCAACTAGAAAACAATGCCAACTTGAAGCATCAGCAGGACATCCGGTTACTGATCAAAGGTCCAGTATATGGAGCAGCAATGAGGTTGGTAGTGCTGTACAGCTCCGAAACATGGCCACTGACAGCAAAAAACATGCGAAGAATTTTGGCGTTTGAACCCCGTTGCCTTCGTAGTACTGGCAAAATATGGTGGGAGAATTTTGAGAGCAATTCAGAAGCTATGCATAGGGTATTGGGTCCTAGGGTCCAATCTCTAGAACAGACCATGAACCAGAATAGCTCACAATGGCTGGCACTTTTTGTGGATGCTCACAGAACAACTGTCTCGTTGTACGCGAGTCAGGCAGCAGTTAAAAGATGATTCCAGATGACCAGGCAATGACACGAGAAAAATTCAACCGATGCACTGGCTTGTGCAGACGCACTTGGACTACGGGGTTTGGGTTAACGAGATCCCCTCAAGCGATGATTGGGGGCAGTAGGTGCTGTGGCTCCATTTCGTAAGCAGTGGTATTCCTGAATGCAAAATTTATCGGCTCTATACAGTTGTTTAACTAATTATTTTTCAATCGATTTTCATTATTCTTGGTTCTTTTTTCTCCTTGAGTAGTTGGTGCTACATGGCAGCAACCAAAGCATGTTGATGTCAAGTAAATGGTTATACAAACTGAACTCAACCGAGGAAAAAATGAGAGGACAAGAATTCCATTGGATTGTATAACTCTACCGAACCCCATTCTAATTGTGCTATCCGGTCGTCATGAACATGTGTGTATTCGGTCGCATCGAAAGACAGAAACGCTTCGCGATAGCCTTAACTTGCAATAATTTTCTCACCTATTTGTCTGAGACTAAAGAATTACCAAAGAATGATCCAGTGCTCCGGGTGATAAAAGCAAAATACGAATGGAGACAGATAAACACGGACAAACACTTACCCGGTTCGGTCCACTGACCGCATAAACAATCGCGCACACAATGCCCGTGATGAACACGACAATGGTGAGCACAAACAACATCGCCGAGCACATGGTGAAATCGATGCGGGTCTGTGTGGCGAACAAAGTGATAGCCAAACACAACGCTGCGGTGATGCCCGCCGCGATCAGCACAGATTCGGTACGATGAAAGCTAGCGATCGTCCCGGTCATGTAGGAAAATGCCAGTGTCTGTTTTTAATCCATTGTGGGCCGGGGGGGGGGAGGCGTAATGAATCGATGTGTGTCCGTGAGCACACATGATCAGGAGGGAGAAAGTAGGGTTAGAAATGAACAGCATGATGGTCACTCACTTAGGAGAGCATATGTGGAACTCTCACATGATTGAAAACAAACAATAGGTAACGGTTCATGACGAAAAGCCCCTATAAAGACCTTGTGGCATTGGTCTACACGTTTTATGTATCATCCAGATAGGGGATAGATGTTTTGGACTATCAAATGACTGCGCGGCCCAAGCAGCCTCCGTTGAGGGATCCCTATTGACAGTCGTGTCAGGGCAAAGATGCTAACACCAGATTACGAGGACGGAGCAGAATGACCGATACTTTCTACCGGACTGGCCAAATATAACACTCCATCTAAGGGAACCGTTTGAATCCTCATCTCAAACTAACCATGGGCGGTCTACAAATCACACAGAACTGACCTCACTGGTTTATGTTTTGAAGGATATACTAGATACAGAGGAAATCTAGCGTGTGAAGTAAGTGATCGGTCATTGGTTCTCAGAGAGCCACGAGATCATCCCATTGTCTTACTGCGTTGCAAGTTGATCCATGTAGTCAAAGGCTCAGGATAGGGTCCCCAAGTGAGCCTTATACTTTGGTCAACGAAACCCGGGTAGCATCACGCCCACAAACGAACTACGAAACTAATCAAATGGAGACGAAATATGGAACGGTTCACAATTGTGACAAGCTCTACAATGTATAATTTTGTTTTCTTTGTTTGTTATTGTTTCCTCCTTTACCACGATTATAATAAAACTAGACCTAAGTGCAGTGCAACACTTCCGACTAATTCGATGCAATTATTAATGGGAATCGATGAGGAACTGTACCGACTGATAAGTTTTTCTACTTTTTACATGTTTCACGCGTGAGTGTAGTCGAACGGGCATGCTTTACAGTTATTTTAGGGCCCATCGCATGAGTGGAGGACCGGAAATCCTCACCCTGAAACTTGGAGTGGCACAGAGCCGCGTAAGATCTCATTAGGCCACGTGTGGTATAGAGCCGGGTAACAGCGGGTTCCCGTGTACCATCAAAGTGCCCGGTGGATCTGGGATTTGAACAATATTTTATTGCTCGAGGGGAAACGTAAATAAAATTAGTACTTGAGGTAATGATAATGTGACTGGTGTTATTGCAACATCACAACTAACCTTCACCTTCGATCGACCATATGCAACCATGAAGCACGTGATTAGGAAAAGAAGTGTGGGCACGAAGAAAAACCACCAAGTCTTGTCGGCGAAATGAATTTCATCGAAGCGTTTGCTTAATTTGGCGACAGATCCACATCCCATTTAGATTCAAAAATGAGACTGTAATGATATTTGAACAAAACAGACAAGAAAAGTGCAGACGGACATAAAATTTCTTCTGTGTCTGATTGGATTGCAGACAAAAAAACTAAGTCCACAATATTCACGGGGAGTGACGCATAGATATATAGTCTCAAAATGGGACGAGCTGGAATACAGGGAAACTGGAAATCCACGTGTGAGTAGGCTTCCGTGGATAAGATAAAAATAAATGCTACTACGCACTTGTCGGATGCGTGTAGCAGAAAGAAGATTCGATCGCCGCATGCCTGAAACTTCGAGTGGGACGGAATAACAAAAGATTTTCATAGGTCAGGGATGATAAACTGAGATTCGGATTTCTGATATGTACAGAGTGACGCACACTCAGTTCACATGGTCACGACTAGTCTGTCAGCTGCGTTTCCCTTCCTTGTCTGCGTTTGTAGTAGCTTCCGGTGTCCAAGTTACAAAGCATCGCCATTCGATGCTTCTTACAAGAAATCACGGGACTTCGTTGTCATTTTTCCGTCATTCCTAAAGAAGCGTACTTCCCAGCCCGATTTGTAACAGCAACCTCCCATTTCTACGCATTTTTCTTGTGAAAATATCCCATATATCCTCCGATATGAAAGTACCATATAGGAATCGCAATATGAACAGACAGGATGGGTGCATGGACGCGCTATCTTGTTAGAATCTGTTACAACAGGACAGAAAGCAACAGGTAATTCTCGAGAGTGTTGATGCAACATGACAACACGTCCGATTGCCACTCAGAACAATGAGACCACCTGTTCCTTGTAAAGAAATAGTCTGTCAAACCATCAACGATGTTTTGGAAGGATATGCAAAGCGAAGCGCTTACCCCTTGTTGTGGGTTGGTTCAGGAATCAATCCAACTATTAGAATGCTCAAAGCTGAAACAAAGTCGGATCTAAAAATTCAGTCCAGTTCAGTTTTACAACCGTTAGCCTTGTGCTAACACGCACTGATTTCGATTGTTACCTCAACATGATATGCTCAAAAGATAAATGAACGAAGAATGGTGACAGAACATTCGTAAGGTGACCCGCAATCAAGAACTACATAGACGAAGAGACATTTCGAACGCAAGAAAGCCATTGAATTGGGCATTTAAACATATCATTTATGGTCTCCAGTCACCGCGTGGAAGGATCTTGCGAATCTCAAATCGGATCTACAAGAACCGGTTCACCGGCCCACGTCTCACCTTTTAGTCATATCATGAACTGACTACCTCGCCCCATACCTCTAGCAATATCCACTATGGTGAGCATCACGCAACGACGAAGGCGACCTACAGAGGTGCAACATATTTAACCACTTTAATCTATTTAGGTTTAGTGCATTTTCTATAGAGTGAACCCGGAGGCCAGTGAGAGTTGCTAACACGATTCCTTCGCCAAATTCTAGGAACATTATGAGGACACTGGCGCCAAACATTAACAGTCTTCGCGAATCTTTCGTCGTTAACGGTCATGTTCATGGGTTATTTGCAGGAATGGTCTAACGGCTATTGTGTGCACTCGACCAATCAGGCCCATTCGCAACGACCAGCGGTGCTCGACAAGGATGCCACATTTCCCTTTTTCTGTTTAGTTTTATCCTCGAAGAGATAGTAGAGAATGTCTCATGAGATTCAACTGGCAAATATCGATGAGCACTATGATCTAGACCGGGTCTGGTTTTCATCCGGGACTATGAGCAGTGGTGCAAGCCATCTGGTGAGCATGAGGGGACAACCACCATTTCGGTGGTCACCAGTAGATAAGGTGAACCAAGACTCATTGAATAAGCGGTAGTGTCTGGGGCACGATGGGTTTTCTCCAGGGAAGAGCTCTCCCTAATAAGTACTACAAAAGTGGCTCATCAACTAAATGGGACCACTACTTCTAGAGATGATGAGCCAACTCGGCAGGGTTTATCAAAGGAGGAGCATGAACCAACCGGCTGGTCTGGATTAACACTGCTGTCTTGCTGCTCGTGTGAAGGCTAGAGATGAACCTTGAAATAAACAGGTTTACTCTGGACTGCGGAAACGAGCAGTAAAACAGTCCACAGAGGAAGTATAAACGACAACGGGCGGTCAATGATGCGGAAGATGATTTTGTAAGGGTTGACGTCTAGAGAGACGTTTCTTCCTTTTTAGTTCTGGCATTATTTTCGCTGTTTCGCCATGGTCCCGATAACTCGACATTCGCACACAGATATATATATGCATATATATACGATATATGTGTAGGATTCTCGAGCCTTTGGTGCTACCAAGACCCCGCCTACAAGACAGTGGGGAGTGGGTGAGTTGAACCTCAGTTGCTTGGATCAATAATTCTTCTACTCATTTTTCCCATTGACTTGGCCACGCAAATTACCCCCAACCTAGAGGAACAAGAGACTATTGCATCAGGTCTCTACCAACTGACTTTCTAGGCATGACCGAATCTTCGGCTTCGGATAGGTCATCGTATATAGCTTGACGGTATGCAAGTCGTCACGTCGCGGAGGAGTTTGTGTGCTGAAGACGTTCATCCGTTGGAGGTTTTGATCATCGATGTTTGTGCAGAATCGCTGAGATTGGATGGCATGGTCGCGTGAACAATGTTAAGATAGAAAATCGAGTATTGGACACTGGTTTAAAGAGCGATCTACCATAATATATTCAGCTTAGTAGACTTCGCGTTGCATACCATAACTTGTGTTGTTTCTGATCCCTTCTACGCGGTGACAGAAGTCACGTGATCACCAGATGACGTGGTACAGGAAATGAGAAAATGTATATTGAATGTAGGTTGAGCAGGTGCATCATGTCATCGTGGTTGGTTGCAGGATATGGCAGCGAACCGTGAACAGTAGAGATCGTATCCTGATTTTCCGTCGAACAGGAATGACTGGAAAACAGGTCCGCATGATTAGACTGCATTCCGCCTATTGGTCACTACGGTATTCGTTTTCTTTTCGGCCTATGTAGATCCACACCCTGCCCACCTTGCATACGCATTCTTGCCATAGCAACGTGTAACTCGGTGAGAAAGGCCGCAGTCCGTGGGCCTTGGCCTGCTGTTTAAAGCTGAACGATGATGAAGAAGTGACCAGTAATCCTGATCTGAATAGTGGGAATGGCGTCGAGGGTCAAAAGTTCTCAACAGGTCGGGTTCGGCAACAAACAGAATGACAACAAAACCGTGTCACCTTTGGAACGTTACGGCATACATTGTTCGCAAACTAAGCAAAGACAGCCATGGAATTCATTTGCTTGACGAGACTTCATACGTATTTCGCATCCCACTGTTCAGCCAATTCTCTGAGTCACATTTAAAGAATAACAAGGGGATCCATATTCATTTTGTTAAACACAGTCTTATGACCCTTAATAATCGCTCAAAAAGTGAGATTCGTTATTGAAAATAAACCAAATACTGAGGACATTTCGTGCATAAGACATACTGGAAAAACGGGTGCTCATAAAAGCATTACATGCTTAGTACAAGAGTTGTCAGTTGGGACAACGCACAATGTGGGAACACTCACAAATATTGCCAAGGCGATAAAATTCCCCGGGAAACGACGTCGAACAGACGGGCAACAAATCAGAGAAATGTAGGTGCATAAGAACACTCCACTGCGGATCACAGACGTTGCCGAGTACCAAGCCAACGAGAAAACAAAATGGGACGAGGGTAGAAACGAAGAAAAAACAGCGGATGAGATGGACAATATCGCGAATTATGTGGGAGGGAGAGGTGAGCAGGACAGAACCGTGACTTACTAAGAGATATAATAGAACCACGAGTTTCTCAACACCCAGTAACGAACTGGATTGCTGTAAATCGAACAAACGAGAAGGGAAAGTGAGCGAACGAGTGATCTAGTGGTTGATTGATCATATGAGTGAGTTAGTGCAACAGAATAGTGTCAAAAGCATTCGAACTAACAATGACTGCTGGGATTAGCCGCGAACAGTCGAAAAAACGTCAGACTTACACGAGCAGGAGAAGACATATGAAGGCAACCGTGACCAACAACTGAGCCGTCAAGATCAGATAAACCTAGACGTTGAAAAAGAGAATGGGATACATTTATTCACGGGAGTTAATAAAAATGTGGAAGGGGTAGTTTGTCAAAGCGAGTGGTTAAATAAGGCTGAGCTAATAAAGAAAAAATAACAAACCGGAAAATCTCTGTAGTCGACCACAGACTGTCACACGCGTCACAGATATCGGATAAATAACGCCCGGAACTAATTTCCCTCATCCCCATGCAGTGCAAAACGCAGACAAATGTGAACGATGCGCTTACACGAGAGCGAACAACAGCAACAAAATTTTGAACGTGCAGGGACCCCCATAGCACCACACAATTCTTTCCGAATGCACAAAGATACGACTTGCGTCACTCAACTGTGGATTTAAAGCCAACAACGTTGGCAAAACAGAGACAACTTCACAGTCGGACCTCTGAGCACATTACTAAATGGGTTCAAAGCGTGGCTTAATCAATGGTGTCAAGCTCCAAAGCTGGGCGAACTGACATAACTGCATGACCACCTCCAAATTAAAATTTACTAACGATGCAATATTAACCTAATAAAGAAAGCGTTTTAAATCATTTACCGAAATAGGAAACATTGAAAACTGTTCGAATTCAACTGACGAGAGGATTAGTAATCCGTGACGGCCACCATTATGCCAAATGGCACACAAACACACACACACACACAAGGACAATGTATGTGACACGCCACGGTGCGTGCTTGTAAATTTTTTGTCTATAAATCGGAACTGCGAAAACCGCATTTGCTCGTTGTGCGTATGATTTAGAAATGCAAAAAATCCGTACTGTACTTCCGAGAACCTCGTGACACGAAACACGCCAATACTTAAAACCATTGAAAACAATCGCGGATATAAAGTATGCAACATTGTAATTGAATTCTCTCCAAAATCCGTACAAATATCGCGGCGTATTCATTTATCTAATACCATGAAATTTGTGTGTGCGCGCGCGCTTGAGGAGGGGGAGCGCAGTATTATCGTTTTAATCTTGAAATTCGGTGTGGTAAATTTGAGAATGATCCAAATTTGCAAGGTTGACTTCAGTGGGATTCGAATCCGAGGATGAACACCGTCCGGACTTCAGTAGCGCGAGAGTTCCACCGCTTAAGCTATAAGATACTATGCTAGGGGATGACCAGACATTTCACCTGATAGTCATTGGTTTCGGACCAAAATTACGTAGCTCAGCTGTCAAAGCGTGTGAAGTAATAGAGTGTGGACTTGAACTTCGTTGAGATCAAAGGACTTTTCCCGTTTGTATTAAATTCCGGATCTTTGTAGTCAATTCTCAGTTTACCAGTTAGTTGAGATGTGAATTTTCAATACCGGACGAGCAAACCGAGTGTCGTGCAGCTGAATTGGACTGACAGGATGGTTTCACATCTGGCATGACAAATACACGGTGATTGTGAACACGTTTTCTCGTGACCAGAAAATTTTCGAAAATGAGCAAAAACCCCACGTTCGGGATAAGGAAACTTTGATCCTATACTTCACGGTAAAATGCAACACTTAACTCAATTAATCTTTCATTTCCACAGACCGGACTATATTTGTTTGCAAACTACAAAACCTCAATTTAAGAGCTTTCCAGTGAATGTTTTTGAAGGTCGCATGTACCAAATCCGCGAGTGTTCAAAGTAATCTAAAATCAGCGAGCCAGGTGGGATTTTCTATGCACAAGCTATCAACGATTCATACCAGTGCGAACTCAAACTAGGTATGGAATAAACACCGCAAAAAGTTGATTTCATGCAAATATATTACATTTGAAGTTACCAATAAGCAACATGGACTGGGCGGAACTAGATTATGGAAACGACACGTGCAGGGAATGAAAAACTGTACTATTATCACTAGGCAACCGTGAAGCTGAGAAATTACCTTCCGTATGAAAGCATGCCGAATTGATTTTTCCGAGAATGCGGACGCTGCGAATCCGGAACCGTCGCCGACTTCATTGTAATTAGACGCACCGGAATTATTGTAAGGATTCGGTTGCGAACCGGGACCGTAAACGGCCTGACCTGGATAGGGACCTGCCAACCAAGTGAACACTATCACTATTCATCTCAGATATAAACGTGTTTGACCGCGTATTACTGGATGAGATACAAGTAACACAGATGACAAAACACAAGCTACCGATAGGCGTGAGACAAGGTGGGTTAGACAAGTAAAACCAAGCAGTAACACGAAAGAGTGAGCAGTTCTAAACCAGCGCAACACAGGAGACCATCTCTTCGAAGTGATCAGCGAGTAAGCATGCACCAAAATTGGTGTGTCAGAAAGGATCAAAAGGGTGATGAATAGTTGCCATTAAAAACACACTAGAAAATTCCATGGGATAAGCAAATTTATTCCGCTTTCGCGAGGTAGCAGGACACTTCCAAAATTCTATACACAGATGAAGTTACTGTTCCTTTCCGAAATGCAAACAGCTTTCCGAGGGCAGAATTAATACTTAAATAATGCAGTGTGACAACTTTCTCTGTCTAGTCAGTATTTACATACGAGCTTTAGAAATATTTACATAACCTCTCGGTCGACTCTCGAACTCGTGGTTCTAGTTAGACTATGGAATCCAATTCAGCTTCCGATACCTCAATCAGGATTGATCTCTTTTTATCAACAAAGTAACACCCACTCAGTACCACATATCTCACATTCGACCGAGCTGACACCTTAGTAATGGTTAGGTCATGAGCTTCAGAAAGGAACAAATTAAGGCAACAAATGAAAACCTCATTCCGCTCGAAATGGAACGTTTACACGGAGTATGGAAATAACTCCCTCCTCGTGCGAGAATAATGGTATCAATATGCGCATACAGAAAGAAGTGAATCAGAATAGCCGGTCGATGAGTGCAGACTCAAATGTTACACGAATTTCTTGGTCAACTCAATTACAGTATGGTCATATCTGGGGTGTTTTGTATCTTCGTAACGCAAATTGCTACTGCAGAACTGCATAAGCACGAAGCCAAAACCTGTTCCAGTAGATGACGAGCCGGTCAAGTAGTTCAAATTTTACTGTTTCGGTAGTTACATCTGATCAGGTGATCCTACATCGAATGAAACGCCATCGCGTGTACAAAGGATTCAATTGGTGTTCATTCATTTAAGACAGAGCATCGGTGCGAGATCCGATTACCGATGCAAAGTCGATTCTGCACTGCAGTGGTAAGATCGGCCCTCCTCTGTGACTCCGAAACATGGCCATGTATGGAGGACTGTCAGTGTTTAAGCACCCGTGTTTTCGTAGTATTGCTAGAATTATGTTGGAAGATCTCGTTAACAAATGTGAGGTTGTGCTCCGTTGGAATGGGAATTTGGAACCCAAAACAAAGTAAACAAGAACTCGCTGTCGGCCCGCTCGCTGACCAATTTGACTTGCTAAAACCTATTGTTTTAAGTCAAGTCAAGTAAACGCTTTGTGCATTCCTAAGGGTGGTTATTCAGCAATCACATAACCGAAAGACATTCTCGAGGCGAACAGAAAACGTACACAGTGATTGTCTACAATAATGGGATGTGTACACATTTTCACTCCAGGACCTCTTTAAGTGGAAATGCTGAAGTTTCGGGGTTTTTCAAGAATCTGGTCAAACACGGAACAATAGAACATTTGTATGTTCGAGTACGTGCTTGAAAATACATATAAATGGAATGAGCAACAGAGGAGGCAATGCACTCCACTAGCTGTTCGTGTACATGATGGGACAAGTGGGTGAGTATTCTAGTGGAGAGCGTTTGGCAAGCTTTGGTGTGTTGGCAGATGATAAATTCGACGAACTAATAACTAGATAAACCCCTACCAGAGGGCAGGATCTAGAAATTAACCAATATCCATTGAAAATAGACCGGAGAAATAGACGGGAGGTGTCTAGAGCCGAAGAAGCAAAAAATAAGAGAAAATGAAACAATTGGTGGGGTGTATGGGTACGTGACGGAATTCAAGATGGGAGGAGAAATAAAGGGACGCCTGACGTTAGCAAAAAAGTGTTTCACATGAGATGATTGTATAAGAGGCTGACTCAATATCACACCAACGGGCCATTAAATTTTAGTGAACCAGCTTTGCTCGCTATCAGATACCGGAGTGCAAGCGTCATTAGAAGTAGAGCGTTCTGAGGTTTCCATAAGATAAACAAGAATGTCTACACATTATTGGGAGTTGACAAATACATTGTTCCTTGGGCAATCGTGAAGGTTCGGTGATCTCATTGCAATAAATCGCGAATGAGGCGAGACAACAATATGGCAGATCAAGAAACATATCGCTTGCAAACTTGATAAGGAGACAACATAGCGCCTTAGGGAAAAAACAAGGGAAGATTACAAATCACCATCATCGCCCAGCGTTAAACGTAAATGAAAACCCCACTGACCACTGCCTTCTCTCCAGAGTTACATGCCTCCATAAAGAGAGTAGACATGCAAGGGGAACAGTGAGTGAATCTACATAGGCGGGGAAATACAAGAATGTCACAGCAGCCAAAACACAAAATGCAATCTAACTATACAAACATACATGAGGTCAATCATTCTCATTTGACAGAATATAAACTAAAAGATCTCCACTACCCAAAGTTCATTACCATATCATCTAGTGATTCCAGCCAAATAGTTCACGGGTCTTACGGACCCCAACCACAGCAACGTGAGATATCTACTTTAACTAAGCTCTCTGTGTATTTTCTCATCCCACGTCACCACCTCGTCTGCTGACCTTCGCAAGGCTGCTTTCACTCCGTGGCAGGAACGCAAAATAGGACCCGGTATGGTAGACGAGTGTTCACCTTACACAATACATGACCCAACCAACGCAGTCTCCCAAGATTCATATGCCGAGATAAAATGTTCTCAGAATCGGCATCTAATACTAGATTCCCAAGCTCAGTATTACTCACTCGGTCACTTCATCCAGCCGTAGCCATGCTACGTAGAGATCGCTGCTCGAAAACCTCCAAGCGACGAGCATCTCCGACAGACATACTCCATGTCTCGCAACAGTTTAACAGGACGAAACGCAATCTGGCACAGTACACACGACCTTTCAACTCCCTTGAAATATCAGGCCAACGCCACAAGTGTTCCATTCTAGCGTGCGCCGCCTGTTCACTTCTACTTCCGTACTCGAGATTCAGCGGTCAAGGTAAGTGAAACGCTCCGCAATCGTTAGTTTTTCTCCATCTAGGATCAAGTCCGATACTACTGTCATCCAGTCCTGTGACAGCACTTCAAACTTTGAACGTGCAAAGCACATACCGAACCAAACTACAGACCTCGAGAGTTTGTCTGATGCATGTTGTACATAACTCGCAGATTCAAACAGACATATAGCATCGTCTGTGTAATCTAGATTACACAGCTTCTCACTGTTTCCCAGTTCGACGCTTACAGCCTGGAGACTTCCCAAAGCATCTTCCAATACCTCGGACCATGACGAAGTAAAACTAGAATGGAAATATGGGATACCCTTATCGAACACCGTTAGTCGTTTTCAATGAACCTGACAGTTCGCCGTATACTCTCATGCAACCACAAGTATGCAAGTACAATGATCGCATCAGATACACGAACTCCGCTAACATACCCTTCGAGTGGAGAGTACTGAATGACGCTGTCCGGTACACTGAATCGAATGCGCTTTTCAAGTCGAGAAAAACTACCATCGTAGGTAGGGACCGGTGTGTGGCGCGTTTCGAATAACTGCCGAAGAATGAATAACTGGTTGATGCAACCTCGACCTGGACGAAGTCCGGCTCGCTGTTCGCGAGTGTCATCTTCGCGTACCGGTGTCAAACGGCACAGAGTTATGTAAGCTAAGACTTCAGTAACTATCGGAATTGAGCTAATCCCACGAGGATTGTCACAGTCACTACGTGCCCTTCTTGAACAAGGGTACAATCAACTACTCGCCCCGCGATAAGGGGATACGCTCCTCGCTACAAATATCACGAAACAAGGTGGCAAATGCTTTTAACAGAGCTTCTCCACCCAAATTGAAAAATTTGGAAGAGGGTTGTCGGGACCGACTGCTTTTCACCTCTTCAAAAGTTCGACTCTACTTCTGCTTCCGTTGGGGGTCAAGAAACACCCCTGAAGGATTCGCAACTGTAGACTTTGGCCCAAATACGTTAGCATGTGGTCAACTAAACTGATCCTTAAAATGCTCAGTCAAACGGCCCGGCCTTTGTTGTCTATCATAGATGAGCTTACCATTTTGATTGCACACGACTTCACTAACCGAAGTTCGCCGCCCACTGGTGTCGCGTATAAGCTTAACAGTCTTTGATTGTTAACTGAAGCGGTTGCTAATTCCACTTCTTCGGTCATCTTAATCCACGAAGGTAGAAGTGACGAGAGAAATGGTACTATTTTAACGGCTGCCGAAATAATCGGTCGGGAGAGGAATAAGGGAAGTTTCTAGACCTGACACAGAGAGGAACGAGGGCAATCTGTGATGCTGTTTAGAGCATTACTGTAGTCGAGGAAGCAAATTCTCACTACTTTGTTGTCCAAAGCCAAAGCCAAAGAAACACTGTTAGGGTGACTAGGTTGTGAAGGGTGGGCCTGGAGGATCGGTAGATAAACTTGTTAAGATCGAAAACGTTTAGGAAGGACGTGAGATGGGGAAGGATAAATTTTTGAACGCTACTGAAGTGTACGCAATGGAACGGAATCTGGAGGAACCCTTCTTAAGGACGGGGGCCATGACAGTTGTTCTTCTACAGTCAAGAATTTTGCCACGCAAGCGTTTGTTAAACAATTCATAATGGGCGAGGGATAGAATGATTGCACACTCCTTTGGGACTATGGTAATTTGGCCGTCCGATCCGAACCATTTTCTAGTATTTGGGCGATGTTCGTCGGTTGGAGGTTTTCGACAACCGATGTCTACGTAGTATGGCTAGGATTGGATGGAGTGACCGGGTGAGTAATATTGAGGTTAGGAATCTGGTATTGGGTGCCACTTCTGAAAATAGCTTGTTTCAGCGTATGAAACTTAGTAAACTACGCTGGTTGGGTCACGTGTTGCGCATGACGAACACTCGTCTACCATACCGTGCCTTATTTTGTGTTCCTCCTAAGGAATGGAAGAAGCCATGTGGAGGCCAACAGATGACGTGGCAACGTGGGATGAGAAAATGTACAGCGAAGTTAGGTAAAGTAGGTGTCTCACGCCTTCGTGGTTGGGGTCCGAAAGACTC
>LUCM01004095.1:8578-65998 GCA_008360955.1 Fasciolopsis buskii
CAGACACGGTAGCTAAAATGATGAAAACTAAGATAAACGAGGAACAAGTGAAAGGGCTTACCAAACTATAGAAGGGTATCCTTACGTGTTTGACTAGCGCTCGACGATATTATGACTGAGATGGTGCCACTTGAGCGTATATGGAACTGAAAAGCGGACAGAGACCAAGCCTTAACAGGTGCCGAGTACGTGCGTCTGAGATTGCGCGCGACCGTCGCTTGCGTCAAGGGTGAACCCAGAAAGGGACAGCAGCAGTATGATTGGATTACTTAACATGGTCTGTAATCAAGATGTTCAGATAGGCAGCAAATAACAAAAATGGTCTCGTTTGAGTGGGCGGTGGGTGGGTCCGATGAAAGCGAGTACAAAAGATAATCCAATCTGGTAAGTTCAAGGAATGAAAGAATATAGAGATGTGCGATATTTCTCAATCACTTCCTTGTGGCCCGGTTTGGTGCGTATCGTATGATTTGCCATGTGTCAACGTGGGTGGAGAAACGCCTAACGAAATTCCCAAAATCGAGACTAGATTGATTCGTTGTTTGCACAACTGGATTATAAAAATTTTAAGTATACAAGCCTTAACAAACACCTAATTTGCTATTACAAAGACTCAAGACGTAATCCAACGTCATTTTTCTGCATTATCCGCTATTTCGTGCATGTCACGAAACAGTGAGTGTCATTATCGCGCGGTAAGAGGAAACAAAGAACCTTTCAAGTAAGCGATTACCAGCACAAAGTAAGCAACACGCATGCCCTATGCCTAGACGGTTCATCAGAGCCGTGGAGGACATCACTGAAGAGCTGCCGGTAGAACAAATTAGAGATTCACCGAGTGCACAATGGGACAAGGAGAAGGCAAGATCTGATCCGGGAAGAACTTTAAGCAGGGGTGAGCTATAATCGGAATATCAACGGTGAGCCAACGCGCAAGGGTTTGCTTTCAGGGATCTTTGTTTTGGAAGCACAAAACAGTGACATACTGGATGGGAGCCACACATCTAGGTATTAGTTTAACAAGCATGCTTCAGCATCGTAAGTGCCCGTGATTCCATGGCATAAGCTGTGAACGGCAAACAAAAAGGATATTAAAGGGAATAGTTGCCGGTCAGAAAATAAAACCTGCGAGAAAGGGAGTTGACTGAATGGAAATGTTTGCACATTAAGAAACAGATTTCTGAGCAACCGACCTGAGGGTTGGGAGAGATTCTGGAAGGCTACGTGAACGGTCTTATCTTGTGGCAGAAGATAATAGATTTTTTCTTTAATCCTTGTTATGGCAAATGATTAGAGGAACCGAGGGAGCGGCATCTCGTATTGGCCGGTTGTTATGCGGAGATGCAAGTAAAAGGTGGAGCTAATAGGCCGTCACAACGGTGCAAGCAGACAAAACAGGCTTCCCCAAGTCAAATGAACAGTGACTGTACTGAATGGCCATAAACTAATCTTAATTAAAGAGCACGGGGACCAAAATCGACGGGTAAAAATGTTACGCCAAGAAAGACGACGATAAAAATCAGCGTCATTACCGAAAAGCTTGGCGGGAATAGTTTGGAACCGGGAGCGGAACAACACAAGAGAAAGAAAGAAACTTTCGGCCAATACAGATTTCGCACCTGCCGACAAAATTCCACCTTTTAGCAAGTAGATTAGAATAGCAATCGGCTCAGATTATCCCTCCTTACTCACGCTCCTGAGAAACCGTCGTTCGCAGGACGGTCAGCAGTACACCTGCATAACCTCTAGCTTAGGACCCCGTGCTTAGTTGGCTCCTTCCAATAAGCACAACTTCGGTATGTCTCTACTCAGGCTACCATTAGTTGTACGGATGTGTTTGAACCACACCGCCGGCGCCACCCTGACAATCTTCTATCATCCCTAGAGGTCGCTGGCCTCGATTCGTTGCTTCTGGGGTTACCAGGATCAAGCCACCCCTTTTAAAATTACGTTTCTTGGTCAACCACTGTGGTGTTTTACTGGAGATCTGGTAGCTGTTAGTTTAACCACGGCCATCAGAAAGTGTCTGCCAGATGGTTTGCCCGCTTCCAACAGAGTGAGAAGTTAGATGTTGGCTGGGGAACGCGTCACAAACAAGGACCATGCAGCTTAGGAACTGCTGAGACACGCACCCCATAGGCAGTAAGCACATGGAAAATTTGTAACATACGTCCAAGTCACCCAAAGACTCCGCCTTTCTGCGCGTTTCATGTCAGTCGTCTGGACCCTGAAATGCTCGTAAAAAATTGACCGCCATCATTGTTTCCATCCTGTTTACTCACCAGCTGGAACAGATTCCGGACAGTTTCCTTTCTCATCCTCCGACTCTTCTCCAGGCTCGCCAAAGCCCACAGCATCTATGCTCCAGCTAACAGAGAGTGCACATGGGACGTGGGCCTTGCACCGAAAGCTCCACCCTATCCTAAGCGCCAGTTATTTATCCCCGATAGGAAGCTACCATTCATATCTGGCGCTACAGTACTGGTCCGTTCAGCCCGAAGACAAACAAAGCCCCACCAGTGACCACCCTGGGTATCTCTTCGCAGATGGAACATTACGATTGGCCAGGAAATCGATGTTAGTACCACTGGAATGGCTTGCAATCCTACCCCCCAACTTCCAGACCACTACTGCCACAAAACACCAAAAACTCCGACACCAAAATGGACAACGAGCAGGTCATTCGTGGAAAGTATATTTAAATGCCGATTAAGCTTATGACGAACTCGTTTTCTTCCCATCACACCTCTCAGTCCAGTCCATTCTCAACCGCATGAGTTCAATATATATTCTTGTGAGTCCCATGGTCTCTCGTCTAAAGTTCTTCATAAGATGTCATCCCTTAAATAGTCTGGCGCAAAAATGACCATTTCCTTGTGCTTCATCTTCAGCATTACATTGGTTCTTTATTGTTGTCAACTGCTAATCCCTCATCCATCTTATATGACGCCCTGTCTTGGTTGGATTCACCTCTATCCCGTTAACACATCCACAATGGCCCATATTTTTCCAGTTTGACTTCTCTGTCGATCATACATCCCTGTCGATTTTTAGGGAACCCGGCCAAATCAAGACGTTTGCCATCGTCTTCCAGTTAAATTTTGTTTCTGCGGTAGGATCTTTTGATACATTTAAACATGAAATGACTGGCAGCTGGCGAGTGAAAATAAGTCTCAAATAGTGTTGTATAATCCTGGCAAACGATTGTAAAGCTTTGATTTGAGGCTGGAAAACTCATGCCTGGCGTATTACATCATTGTGGGAGCACGCAAGTTCCAGTTTCGGGTCTGGTATTTGTCCTGTGTGTTTCCACTGTGCCATCCTTGTGCGAATTTGATCTTGCTCTGCATATGACTCTCGAAAGTCGAGAAGTACGCCACCACTCACTGGTAAGCCGTTGCTGTCTCTAAACAGAAATAAGCTGCTCGGCATCAGTGGCTGTTGGTCACTTGCGTCGGAGAACATTGATATTAGCCGTCTGTCGCTCAAGATAGATTCGACTTCAACAAGACAAGAACCTAAGACTTCGCAGGCGACATCCTGATCTCTCCTTAGTACTACCAAAAGTCTCCGGACAGATTGGATCATGCGCTCCCAGACATCAACTCGGTGAGGTGAATTGACTGGAATGACAACTGATTTCTCTTGCCAGCAGGCAGTCCATAATTTTCTTTTGGTCGAATCAGATTATAATGTCTTTAAACTCTAAGACACCCCCGACGAAGCCGGTGCCGCTGTCGTTGGGTACCTTTCAAGGTGTCCCTCGTCCACGCACAGACCTCATCAGGGATATGACAAAAAGGTTGGTGTCCAGCTTAGGTGCGACCTCCAGGTGAACTTCGCATAGTCGTAGGCAGGTGAGCAAACAGCCGTACATCTGCTCCCACGTCCGGCCATTACGACCCGAGATAGGGACAAAGCAGTCTAACCCTACGTTTGAGAAACTTCACCACCCCTTCTCAGTCCGACATAAGAGCAGCTTAGCTCTCAGCTGCTGACAGACGGAGGCGGCCATTCTGCGGCATGTCGCACACATTTCTGTTACTCTTCTCACGGCACTGCTCCCGTCACTAACCGCTACTGCTCTCTAATAGCTGCTAGAACGTGCAAAATGCTCATGTGAGGTTCTTTGCTGTGGTAACAAACAATCATCAAGTCTGTTATTGGATGACGATTGGGCATGATTAACTGATGCTCATAGCAGGTGAACAACGCCAAGTCGGTTGGCCACGGAGGTGGCAAAACGCAGTGATATGTTGACTATGTAGCAACGAACTGTAGATGAGTCTGCTCAGTGCCACACTGATCGTAAGATGGGGGACAGACCTCGTTTCACTACCTCCCCGACCTTGACCCCAGGAACCGTCACCGAGAATTCAAGCCGAATTATGGTTGAGGGTTTTATCTACGCCATATCAGACTCCCCGAATAGCGGGGCACCGTAACCTGTTTTTTTGCAGGCCTCATCTGCTCTCTGATACATTGCAAAACACGCTTATCTCGGTCTACCTAACATTCTTCAGTTTCCTTAATCGACTGCTGGGCCGACCAGGTGATAGCAAGACCTGGGTCTACTTCCGGGTACCTGCTAGGGTACCACGTGTATCCCGAAGCCGAACATCATGCCCGAACGTTTCCCTATGCTCCTCATTCCACTCTTCCTAATCTAGTCGCCAACCCCCCAGTAAATATAATGCCCTTGAATCCAATTGACTTATTTTCATTCTACCTATCAGAAAATTTGTGACGGAAAATACCTTCACAGTTTATTGCTCATATTACCCGCATTTAACCGAACCACAGTGTTTTTATTCCGATCATGCCGTACTCATCCTTCGTCAATTCCCGTCCCCCCAAAAGTGTCCCGAACCTCTAAGAGCAGAAATCCGTCTCACTCACTGTGGTTTTTCATGAACTGTATCCGTCATCACTTGCTCTTTCGGGTTCACTCATTTTCCTTCCACGCTACCCTGTAGCGCTCTAGCATGCGTGACCCAATGGTTTTTGATGTGAACTTAGTTCCGCCCTGCTGCCAGTGGTGATTGCTGGCCGATTCACTCAAATAAACGTTAAATTGGCATACTCTCTTGTTCAGCGCAAATGCTCATAAATCTGGGATGACCCGGCATTAGGCCCGCTCTGCTTCCAACAGTTGGTTGTTTCAATCTATTTGCTTACCTTTATTCTCTTTACTTCCTTAGAAGTTGTGAATATCTTCCCCATGAGTTCTTCGTACCATCAAAGTACCAACCGATTTTGCTTTGAGCATTCCTCTTGTAATTCGAGAAATGTGTCATCTTAGTCACTAAAATTTCCTTTTGGACCCCTACCCAGCCCTCTCAAGGGCTCGTCCTAGCCTGTGCCGTACTTGGACAATTTTTGAGGCCGCTGATTTGCTGACGGGCACAGAGCAACTTGGTTCAGTGAATCAGGTGGGAAGAGGACGCCCTGAGGAATAATCTGCTTGGTAGAAGGCCTATCCGCTGGTTATCAATGAAGAGCAAACTACTCACCAATTGTGTCTCATGATGAACCTAATGCTTTGTGTGATGCTGCCTCAGCCTATATTTACCCTAGCATTTCAGTCTGCAGGTGTTGCCAACATTTTCAGCAAATTGTAGGTCTATTTTCCAAGCCGGAATCATCTCCGTGCCAGTAAATTGTCGATGTACCCCGTTAATTACGCCAAGGATACTCGCTCACCCGCCTGCAATCCTAAGTGCCTATTAATCACTACACCGTATGGTGTATTTAGCAGCATGATAGTCTTATTGCAGGGTGCTGTGACATACGATAAATTTAAGCGCCATAACACCAGTACCAACAAAAAACACCCCGGGAATCACAGAAGCTCAAAACCGACTTACCAAAAGTGGATAAGGTACAAAAATGTCTAGAACGTGCAAATATATGAGGACATTGCTCACTGATTTATTGCCTGTGATTTGGCGGCTTTCGTCGTTTCAATCTGAAATGGAACCAAATGTCAGTGGCTTTTGGTACTTGGTTTTTTTGAGGTAAAGCGTTTGAATAAAAATGGGTAGAAAAGTTTCAATTCTCATGAGAAAATAGTTTAATAGGCGACATTTGGAACACATAACAATCAGTGGAATGTAGGTACCCATCCACTTTCCATGTTTTTGTGTGCTTGGTTTTTACCCAAAATATGTTGTCCTTATTGTCCGCCACAGCACCAGTCAGAGTCCGACTGGGTAAAAATGGAGAGTTATAAGTGAGATGAGACATACTCCAAGTCCAAATCTTTTGTGTCTCGTTCTCCCACCGTCATAGTAAGCGGTCTCATTTTCCTAACATACACCCTTTCACTGGCATCACCAGAGTCGCATCCCGTAGCGTGCAGTTGGAGCAGTTTGGGAAAAACTGAGCGATATTCTTCCGTGCAAGGCCTATGTGTTACTGGTCTTGGAAGTCCATCTGAATATGTACATGAGTTTAACGTGTTAAACATGGCCAATGACAACGCAACTTGCAAGACAATGCAGCATGTAAAATGACCGTTAATCCAACCAAACAAAACCTTCTTGATCACTCAGTAAAAGCGACCCAAAACCGTTTGAACAAACTTAGACAACTGGAAGGTGTTATCTCAGCCACATGTCGCTTAAGCCGGTTAAAAAAGCATGAACTGCTGTGAAGGATTGAATCACAATCGTGAATACCTTTTGTAACCCATGTTCTGATAAGAAAAAACTTGCATGAGGTGGTAGTGGCATCGATCTCGCGGAAAATCGATTATTTTCGGACATCATTTTCTCTAAGACCTTTGAAGCTTGATATCTATTCTGTAACGTTTGTTCGATCGCATCTGTTTTATCGCACACGAAAACTGTATGCTTCCGCTCCTGCTGCATTTTTCAAAAGTTCTGGCTCTCGATACGCTTCGACCACACGGCATCCTCTGCTGTGGTTTATAGTCTTGCTTATTGTCGTGTGCTGCATCGGCGCCACGACATATATACTGTAATTCGATTGTTGGCCCAGGTCTTCTTCATTTTGTCGAAAGGGGAACTTATTCAGTTGCGGTAGCGGACTCGGATGGAGGACATGCTTTCGGTCGCATTTACATAGTCTTCTACAAGCTCACCACTTTGTCAGACTAAAACCCTATTGCATCAGCTTTTTGATTCCAGTTAGGGAAAACAAAATGCTTTTAGACCATTTCCCACATTCCCTGGACAGTGTGGATGAAGTTCAAGTTTATACCCACAGTGGTTTATTAAATACTTGGATGACCCTTTTTGGGATGATCAATGTCCCCTTCAGTATCCTCTTGTGCTGCATAGGAATTCATGTGTTTCAAAAATTGCTCCGAAAACACGTTTCCTATATTAGCTGTTGTACACTGACTGCTGGATTTTCCATCACTGTGACCCAACAACTCGGGCTGGAGGGAGTACAATTTTAGCGGAACTGTAGATTTAAGTCTAATCTTTTGTAATGACGTACCTGTAATGTGGTAATAATCAGAAAAAAATCCTGTTGAATGAATGAAGGGGCATTATTGAACGACCACGATATCAGATGTATTTACGGATTTGTAATTGAACAAGCGAAGTGCAGTGTTTCTTTTCAGAGGTCAGTTACATGTATCAAATCCGTCGCACATTTAACTGAAGTCATGACGTTTGTATTTACTTGCTGGTAGCGAACGAAGTATTTCTGATTCTCGTACAGCTGTCCCTTCCATGTATCTAAATCATAATTAGTCTCTGGTACAAAAGCAGCTGGTGTGAGTTTAGACTGACGTTAGTCATTGGATTGTACCTGATCAATATGGCATCTGTGACCTGATAAGTCGTCCAGAACTAAAATGGTAACCATTCTCTTTCCGATGTTAGAACTAACAATTGCATTAGCCAGCAATAATTCGATGCTCTAAAGTGTCCATAAATTACTCAAAGGTGGTTTTAGTATGGCGTGATTTGGATATCTGTGAGAGACTTTTATCCGTAGTTGTGTGCAGAACTGCGATATTGTATGGGAGACCTTCCAACTGAACGGTCAAATTCGAGAAACAAAAGCGAGCTGAAAGAATTAATTGCGTTTTTAGTTGTGCACAGAAAAAGTCTTCTGTAAGATCGTTAGACTATGGCTAATGAAGAGCACTATAAGAATGCTCACAACCAAGCCCGGTCAACCGTTTGTGCAAGAATTTGGCTGTAAAACGAGTGTCTTTGTCTGTGACAAACAAACGTCACGCATTCCCCGTTGAAGGTCTTTCTTAATCCTATCATAGTGAACTATGATGTGGGGAAGAAGTCAAATAAAGCTCAGGCCAAAGTGAAAATGCACCATTGATAACAGCGGCATAGTCTTTACCCAAAATGGATCACGATAATCAGCATGCACACTGCCAGCCGAAGCAGCTTTTCTGATGGTTTGGAATGACTCTTACGTAGACTACTTTGGCAGTTCTTGGGAGTGTGCACTATGTCGGTATCTGCACGTAAGAGGAGCAACAGTCTTTATTTCGATCATACCTAAGTAATCAAATCGTTGATCAGCCAGTGTAGCTGAACAAACTGTTGGAGAGATCACCAAATGGTCGTTGAAACACAATAGTGTAACCGACCATCCTTCATAATGCACAAATAAAGACGGGGATCGACATTTCTCATGTGAATTCAATCTGTTAGGATGAAATACTTTCTTCTGTCTAACAGGTTTTCAAGATCCATTGAAGGCGTCTGTACCAACAGACAGTTTGGGTCGGTGAAGGCAGTGACGAAAATGGTATTCTAGACAAGGGGTCAACATACTGAATATGTTTAATACTGTGACGCACAATATCATAATTAAGTGAATCGAGGGCGGAACACCACCTCTGCCCAAGTGCCACCGATGATTCGGCAGATAAGCGACTGGAATAGTACATGAATTTTAACGCTTCACGATCCGTGGCAATAGCACAATTCTGGGAGGACAAATATTTGTGTAATAGTTTGGCGGCCCAATGTGCGGACAAGTCTTAACGTCGAATTTGTGAGTGTTCCATCACAGCGTTTGTAAGACCCCGGAAATACAGATGACCGGCCATTTTCACTGTTCTATAATGGTACCCATACTAGTAGATGACCCATCAGTGATATGAACTGAATGATCCTCGGGATAAAACATCCTGAGAATAAGGCCAGAAAGCAGATAAGATAGCGGGGCTCAAAATGTCTTTCCATGAAATAAATTACAAGCGAATGAACTAGTTGACGGATCAAAAATACAATCACCTGGATGGGAAAAATGGAAATAAAGTGGGCACTGAAGAACATTGAGCATTGAAGTGTGCACTGAAGACCTCTAAGAATAGGACGCAATTCATGTAAGTTGGTGGGTGACTGCATCTCAGTGAGTGGAGCTTTAGAGCTCACAAATTATCCAAGGCAGGAAAATAAAGGCTAGTGAAAAATAGACTTAGCTAGATTAATGAGAACAATAAACTATACAAGTATATCCGATGAACAACGATGATATACATCAAGTACGGATATGATGGGTCCATGAACTACGACGTCGCCGTGATATTATTCTATCCCTTCAAGCTTTATACACAATATGGTTAATAGACTGCTGAAAACGGCAGCTGAGACTTAAGACCATAGGGCAAAAATTGTACCGATGTAGGCTAAAAGAAGCGGAAACCGTTTTTAGAGCACTTGATTCTTTGTTCGGAGGTATTTTAGGTAAACACCCGTGAAATCAATCTTGGAAAACAGGCCGAAACCTGCTGGACCGCAAAGGATATCTTCGGCTTCCTCCGTCTTACAGGTGCGCTGAGGCAAGCACTTGTTCAACACCAAACGATAATCTCCACAGATTAGTCGTGTTTCTCCATCATCTTTTAATGGAATTACAATCGGTGTAGCCCCAATCAAAGATTCAACCAGGGTGATGATCCTTGTCTCAGATAACAACAGCCGCAAATGACGAACTGCCTCTAGTAAACCAAATGGAATCACCTTCTATTTCAAGAATATTGGGTCACCCTAGGCCTCAAGTTTGACTCCAGGAAGGAGCATTTCAAAACAAGTTAAAAATGTGACAGCGACTTGCAACTGACAAAGAATTTTTATGCTTAGAACTGACGGTCCAGAACTGGAAGCCAAATACTCACAGTCCACGGTTTTAGAATCGTTGGACTGAATAAGAGCAACACAGAAGACAAGAAGCAAGAGAGAATAATTTTCAGAGCGAACAACAGAACTGCATTTAACTCGTTCCATGAGACAAAATTTATGGGTTTAAAGTGCCGTTGAATTAGAAACTTCAATGGGGCACGTGAAACGGAGTGAACAGAAAGGACAAGGAGCTCAAACATTTTATTTAAAAAACGTAAAAGGAAGCCGTAGTCTTTTTATCGTTGAAGTCATTCCTAGTGAGACACCAGATTCCAAAACATCCGAATTAATAGTCACATACTTTGGAAGAGTGATTATTACCCAGTGGTTCTAATTCGGTCAAATACATCATGGAATTTTCGTGCAAGATGTCAAATGTGGGGTGCCAAGAACTGAGTTAAAAAATATTCAAGCAGAGTAATCACATAATGAAAAGCCATGATGAATGCATGATCCGACGCATTATTCAGTGACCACGGCATCAGGTAAATTCGGCTAATCGTAAATGAACAGAGGAAGTACCGCCAAATATATATTTGCAAGTCGGTTGCATGTATCACAGATATGTAACCCAGTAGACATGAAAACAAGTCTCGGTGACGGAGTTTAATATGACGGCTGAATAACTTGGAGAATGCACTTATCCATATCCCGGTTGCATAGAACCTAATCGCTTGACCACCCCAAAGTTTTACTGTTTATCACAGCGATCGCGTTTTTCGTGGTCCTCTAATGCCAATTGCTACTATGCGTTGCACTTATTCACACTTAGTCTAACCTCATAACATACCTGTTGTTGACTTTATTTAAGATATTTCAATTAGTGACCCACTTCGGACAACTGATTGAATTTATCGGGTGACAACTGACTGCACCAAAGCATATCGTAATAGCATTAGTAGAATAAGCCGACTTGTTCGACTGGCAAATCAAGTGTGTGTGCTGATGTCTGTTGTGGTTCATTTTTGTCAGACATGAGCTGAGACGTGTCTTCCAAAGGTCATGCTGGCTGAGATGAGTGGTCAACACCAACCTTCTGACACACTCGCTCAGTCACCGGTTAATCGTAACCGGACTCCATCGAGTTAGTTAGCTTTCTGAAAAAATAGACAAAAAGGTAATGTGTATTTTCTCTTTTCCTAAATCTTCCCATATGGCATGTCACACTTTGTGATACTGTTTTGAAGTTCAGAAATCCCGCGCATTCTAGTATGGAATAAGAAACCGAATACAGCGCGGAATGTATTGCGGCGTATTCATATAATGCCCACTCTCAACCGTGCATTATCAGCACACGGGAATACAACAAGAATATGCGGGGTTACTAACAAAGTCAGTCATGAGTATCAGACATCATTGATGGAATTCTAGTCAACTGTGATAGCGATTGCTAACATTGTCTCAGTTTTTCGAAGTAAATAAGCAGCCAGAAGGAGCGTACCAACTAATTTGTGCAATTTGATGTCGACCAATTTATTCAGCTTACCGGATGTTGTATTGATCCCCCACATCAGTCTTCAACCAGTTATTCAGCTGCGGTTAACCCAACCGACTGTACCGTCGATGGGAGACTCCAAAAGGACGAGCATAAGAAATTAGTTACAATATGGTATGGTATGTCATCAGTTATAAAATGTTAATGGCATGCAAAAATAAGGTGTTCATTATTAAGTCCTCCAGCTACCTAACACTGGATAAAAAACGCAGTTCTGGCCACAGGGCAGAAAAATGCCTTCTTACATTATTCCTGTCTTTAAAGCCTTTCTTGTAGTACTTTCCAAACCACTGCACCTGTTGATGCCTGAGTGAGACGACTAAGGTGGACTTTTGAATAAATCAGACGTCTTCGTTAAAAGTCCGATGAAGAATGATTCGTCCTAGATGCCACTGAAAGCCAGCGGGCAACTTCTGAACATAAATTTTTGTCAGCAGGTTAATTAGTATAGACAACTTGACGATAAGTGATTCTGTGGAAACCAAGGCTAGTCCACCATATTTCGTTTGACTTTGTGTCGTCTAAAGTAGTATTTCTTTACACACCTCCGGCTCAAGAACTCTCTGACATGAATGTCTCAAAAGGAAACACTGAGATATGTTAGGTTTCAAACTAGTTCACAGAATTCACTAGATGAGTCCATTTTTGAATACTAAACAAAGCTTCATGTTCCCCGCAAATTGGTTTGATACTAAACCATCAATCGTGCGTGTGCGGCGATGCAAAAGTTGTAATGGCGACAAAAGCTCTCGGAGTACCTTACATAAGTGAACGCTGGCTTGCATATCACCCGGCAGTATTCCGTGCATTGCACGGGGATCTAAGTAAAGCGAAAATTGGCGAAATTCATTTGCATGAATAAAACACTTCAACATGTTAACTCGCTTTCGAAACTTAGGATCCCGCGCCAAATTAGTCAACACTAACTCCAACAAGCGCGAGGCCAACTCCTTTGCAATCGTCAAAGTTTTCCACCGAAAATCTTAGGCATAGTTGGCAACGAAAACCTAAGAGTGCAGCTCTTGCTTGCATTGTGATACCATAAAACAGCCATTTCTCTTTTGATCAAAAAATCTTATTTGATTAACCAGTAGACATAAACGGCCAGTAAAATTATGTTTTGGGCATTTGTTACGCTAATGCTGCATTTCATGCATATTGTACCAATAAGAATCATGAGAAATATAAATTATTAGTGTCCTCTTCTGGGGTGGAAGAAAATATTCGGGCGTCCTGGGTACGCATGCACATACACACATACATGTATATGCACATAAACCTATGCTTATCAATGTGCTTACACGTATATATACACATAGACATGCATATATACATACATATCCATTGGTATACACTGAACCATTATCCAGTGGTGGGCTGACGTGCAATGAACCAGCATAAAGTGCCTAATAATTGTATCTACCTGGTTATCAACGTGTTCCCGAGGAAAATTTTAAAAAAACATGGCGAGTAACTTCGTTTAAGTCACAACAATTTCCCGATGCTCGAACAAGCTGCCATCACAGGTAGAATAATAAGTGACCAATACCCCGTTAGATGTAACAGAAAGTGACCAGAAGGAATAGGGGTTCCAACCTGAAGCGACTAGAAAAACAAACAGCAAGAAAACGAGTAGTAAGTGTTAAGCTCCGTATGAAAGATAACTCACAGTAGACCAAACTGTTGTCAAAAAAAGGTTTAGAACCAGTCACAAACCCAGCCCAGCTCCTTAGTAGTTTTCTGCTTCTAAATCTAGTTCAACTGTCCATATGGTTTTTATGCCCCAATTCCTGGCAAGGCTGAATTGGTTTCTTAATCCACCGAATTTCACCGATTGACGACAGTACGAGCGTAAATCAAGAATGAGCCGCGGCAACCCAAGCCTCCGTGCAAAGAATAGCGTGTCTTGTATTTCCTAAAATAATTAAATGTTATGGACAAAATGGTGGTACACAAATTAAAAGCATTTCGCTAGTGCCAGAGACCTCCTCCCGTAACGTTCGGAAAGGCAGGAAGTAAAATAAGCTCAATACCAGATAAAACCCATTGTTCAAGGTCTTGCATAGGGTGCGGAATGTGAACGGTTCTGTCAAAGCAAGTTTTACGAGGTAAGGCTTGAAGAGCCCAGGGTGTCTGTGATAGTAATGGCGAACTGATGCCTGATATGGTCAGGACTGGAATTGGTGTTGAGCGCGATGTGGGACCCAAGGTATTTCAGTGCTCAAACCGCTGGGGGTTGAGAGAAAAGGCTGCAGGTTCGGGTGGAGAATACGGTTAAGTGAAATCTATTTTAAGACTATTAGTGCGTACCGAGTAATGACCATTCAGCTCCGCAATAAAATGTCACTGATGGAAGGTA
Organism: Fasciolopsis buskii; assembly: GCA_008360955.1. Taxonomy (NCBI): domain Eukaryota; kingdom Metazoa; phylum Platyhelminthes; class Trematoda; order Plagiorchiida; family Fasciolidae; genus Fasciolopsis; species Fasciolopsis buskii. The sequence continues at coordinate 22,566 of LUCM01004095.1, forward strand.
CTCAATAAGACCTGTCGTACGGTAGTTGGAGTGGTTCACGGAGGCACGCACTTAACGAAATTACGTGGACAACTCACGAGGGAAGTCTGTTAGACGTGAAACAACCAGTCGCAGATGGTTCCACACGAAGTATATGGTCTTTTAAGTGAAAGTAAAATCGAAGGATTATAGTCTTTGGGTATGTCAACGACAAAATCTGCCAGTTTGCGCTGCCATTCCTCCGTAGCAGTTCTGCGCGGAATCAACGATATTAAAGAAACCTCTCTGACGACTCAGCAGATAACGTGACCAAGATAGCAACCTTAAAATGGTGGTGGAAGTGTTCGATTTGGCTGTTTGAAGCTGGTTAGTATGCGGTTGTGGTGATGCATTCCCAGCCAGGAGTCTGAACAGATCCGAAACTAACTGTCAACCATGGTGGCACGTGATCTAATCAGGCATCCCAGATGAAGTAACCAGGTTTACATAAACTTCTGCGCCGCTGATTCAGATAAAATGCCTTTGCTGACAACAGCCGGCAGCTAACGAATAAAACGATCAATCGAAGTAAACAGGTGCGTAAAACCGTTGTATGGAGTTAGAGGACAAAACGAATCAATGTGGACATGTTTATAACAACCACCCAGCAAAAGTGCGCTAACTGATAAAAGTTCGACGATGAACATCGGAGCCTTGACAAGATAAACATCACTCCCAGTTATGAATATCCTACTCAAACAAAACAATCGAATACCAGGATTAGAAATGGAGTAAATATGGCCGAAATCGGCTCGGCGAAAGGAAACAGACACACAAGGCAAGGTTCGTCAGTAGAAATGACACAAATGATCGTCTTATCGGTGTGGAACTAGGGGTCAGCAACAACCGTCAACATGCATGGAAGTACGATTATTTGAACTCGGAATCTGAAGGCTGGGTAGAGGTGTTTTCATCCAAGTTTGCGAGAGATGAAGATAATCAGTGGACTTGATAAAGCATTAGTAACGTTTCCGAAGTGGCAAATACGGCAGTTTAGTTGGTGGGCTCCTCTCAGGAGCTGGTTTTCTAGGGCGTTATGAAACTCACAAACAACTTGTTTACGGTCGGTGACAATACCAAAAGTGAAACCTTCCAAACTGTGATGAGAGCGTCTCACTGACGGGAAGATTACGAGTAATTTCGCCAAAAAGTGCTGCATCGTGACCGTGCCGGTTGGAGTTTCCTTTTGAAAAAACGGTTCCGTTGCAGTGTGATGGACCTGTTCTAAAACCGCAACAGCTATTGTTTGTGAGACAGGCATTTTAGATAGCAGGCAAGAATCGCCAACAGATTACGAGTGGCCCAAGGAAGCTGCTTAAGTCGGCGTATATCTCACAGATTCTAAGGTCACTTGTGCTTTTACCGTGATTGCAAATTTTTGGGGGTTCCTTATAATCCGACGATCAGAGTAAGGGAACCGTTGGAGGCAAAACGATGGTAGCAGTTGTCAATTCCCAGGAGACGGAGCAACCTTCATGTAGGCTGAGGCATGGGATAACCCGTGATAGGGCCGGCTTTATTGTACCAAGGCAAAATCCCGTGAAAGCCAATTTGGTGTCCACTGCAATCAAGGACTGTGGCGCCAAAACACAGCTGAACGAGTTGATAAAAATGCCCTGTAGGTAAGTGCGCTAAAAACCTTCCTCCAAAGAATGAAGATGCTGGGTCTCAGTTACAAAATAGTCCTCTAAGAATTTCACCAGTGAAGCACTGTAATGTCTGGGTGGTGTTCCTGAGCTCAAATATCATGCAGGCAGATTCATAATGTTGAACAGATTTAAATGACGTTTTGGGAATATCCTCCAGTACAACCGGAATTCGGTAATAGAGTTCGACTAAGTCATTAGCAAGAAATAAATGTGCCCAGCTGACCAATGGAAAAATCGTAAATATGACGAATTGGGAAAGGCTCGAGAATTGAGGCAATGGTCATGCGGTGTTCGCCTCCGGTCTCCGGGAATTTGTTTGAGAACTATTTGGAGTCAGACGCCCAAGGACTGTATATAGTCGAATTCGGCTATTCTTATCTTTCCTGGAGTAGGTCGTCTGGGGTGAAAGACATTGGGTTTTCTTTCGGTAGGGACTTGAAGCATGACCTCATCATTAGCTTCGGAGTTCGTGGACACGGGACAGGTGATCTGAGAGTATTTTGACAGAAGTATTTCTTACATATCGGAGGTCAGCAAAGATGAACGGATGTCAATAGGGTTGACGGAAATGGGTTCAATTTCCACCGGTAGGGGTATTACTGAAGGCCTTGTTCTCTATACCAAGGAGGCGACGTCAAAACCCGAGGTCAAGAATGAGCAGAGGTCCAATGATTGCTGGGCCATTTGACAGTTTTGAGTAAAGAATGGTAGTTAATGGTAGCTTTTAACACTAGCTAGTAGAATAATGCTGAGCTGTGCACTAAAGTCGACCAGGAACCGTAATTTAGCTGACGCATCAAAAACGAAGGCAAGCAATTTTGTTGAGTGTCAGCTGCAGTCGTTCCCATTTCTGGCTGGCATCACCGTTTCCCTGATCGTTGTACGTGGGTGTATACCCATTGAGTACCATGCGCGCAGTGACACAGGTTTTCGCATTCCATTTTAATGGATGAAGGTAGCAACAAGCAGATTTTCCAGAGAATTGCTCAAATTTTGGAGGAAACCCAGGCTTGGACCCTGAGCGTGACCTGTGATATGTATTCAATCGTAGTGACTTGTAACTGACTGAATACCGATGATTCACAATATTTGGAGACCTAATATGACTTTTCAAATGATTCGGGAAGCTGTGTCAAAATCCAAATTTCGATTGAAAATCATGGATGACCGGTATAGCTGTTTCGTCTTTGTTAGGAATCATATGCAATGCAAATCCACCGCGCCCGAACTGAGACCCGAACTCGGAACGGACGATTGTGATCCAAAAACCGTAGCATTAATCTACGCCACGTGATTTGTCGAACATCAATGGCAAGCAATATAGCACCGATATCCGTCAGTGGATTTAGCAGGCCACCGACTTTTAAATGTACCAGATGAACGACTTACAGTTCAGGCGCTGATGGTTCCTAACAAGGATGAAACAGTTGCACAGTGGTTCCAGGATTTGAAATGGTAATTTGGATGTTGACTCAATGTTCTTCATCTCTTGAGTCAAGGGGTCCAGTTTCTCTCCTGCTTACTGTATCACTACTGAAGGCGCAGGGATATTATTGACCGTCTGCACAAAAAAGCGCTGGTGAATTTCGTTTGCTGCTTTGGCAAGTTTAACCCGAGGGCCACCGGTTGCTTCGACTGAAATGATAGCCCAGATATCAGCGGGCAGATACCGGAGGACGGGAATTCCGCCTGTGCTTTAACGGGCTCCTCAGTTTCCCTGATTTCAGTATTTACAAATATGCGGATGACCTTGTATTTGGCTTCTCTAAGCTGTTAAAAGCAGTCGTAGTTTTTCGCAAGGTAGTCTAAGTGAACCTTTTGACGAGTCTTCCACGTATTTCATATAACTGAATGTTCTTAAATGTGCCGACGTTCCCCCTAATCTGCAGCGTAGTTTCTGGTGCTCATCTACCTTCAGTGATCTTTCGCCACGGACAATCAATGATGTACACATCCGAAAATCTCCTGTCTGTTACCGACGAACAGATTTGACTCAACATCTTTGGACCAAGTATGTTGAATGTGTTCTGCACGGTGCATGGGCCCTTCTTGTCACTTAGTCCGAGAAAATTCAGAGTAATTTGCACGTCCGCTCTTCAGTTTGATACTTCACGCACTCTCATATTATGTTTCAACTGCTCCCCGTTATTCTTTCCTCGACTGAAAGAGAAAGATTTTTATTCTTGTTGTCAAATCCTTACAAATGCCTGCATATTGCGATTGCATGAACGGTGACGCACTCGCTGATTCATCTTTTCAAAAATATTTTGACGGACGCGGTACATTTTCAGAGAGTATAATATTCAACACTAACCACGTAACGGTGTCCAAGGCTTATTCTTGTTCTTCAAATCGTTCCACACTTAGGTTGCTCCGGTCTCGCAGCTCAATGAATAGGACCAGTCTCATTCCTTAACTTGTTCCTTTACGCGTAAATTGGTAAATGGTAACGAGTGCTCTTGGTCCTCTCCCCTATTTGAAACGTTTATACATTTTTATCCTCATCCATCGTTGTTTTGTTAAGTCACTTATTTTATCACAGTGAATTATGATGTGTTTGCATTCCCTCGATTTTTCAAACTTTTTGTTAATCCAAGCTGAAAATTCACCGCCTCCGGATGCAAAAAAACTATTTGACTTCATTTGACGTGAATCTTCTGTAGGATGCTCAGGCTGCCTTTTTAACTAGAACTCATCACAAATCCCCTCTCTGCAGTTATTTCTCAAGAACACCGCTCGACTGTGTGCATCATAAAAAGCTGAAGAAGGTAGGGTGGCCCTTAATTTGCTTAACTAACGCTCTTGTTGGGGCATGATCTGTGATATTAAACAACACAACTCGATATCTTACAACGTCAAGTCTTTTAGTTATCATGACTTGCGAATCCAAGATCCGATGGTGTAAACATACCACCATGAAGAACAATCCTAAACGCTCTTGTGAATCCTGTGCATGCCCTAATATCGCCCAAAGCTGTTGTGGTGAATCATGAAATAAACCCAGTGCATCAACATGTTACCGAATGTTTCATGAATTATTAGTGGTCTGTTTACTGGTGCGTTTCGTAAGAATGGATCACGCCTAAGGTGAACCTTTGCTCCGCTGCCACCCATTTTTAGGCGTCTGATTTGATGAATCCAGCAAAGTACGCGGATAGATAGACAAATTACGAACCCTGGAGACAATCTTTCATTTTCAGTCCTGCTAAATCCATCCATTATCGCCGTTTTTCTGGCTATGGGGTGATATGTTAATAATGGTCTCACGTATAAAACTATAATTCCTCCATATACAATAGACCAAGCAGTGTTATATGGACCGTAACATAATTATCTCCGCCACAATTGTAAGTGTATTTACAGTGTTATGTAGCCAAGACCCTGTAACTTCCTCGCTTGACACCAAACGGGGACCAGAGAGGTAACTGTCTTCATCATTGATTCTTTATAATAGGTAATTATAATGACATTATTGAAGCATGTCAAGATATTTGACGGTGGCACTTCTTGATTTAAACTCCTGAGTTGTAGATTGGCATTCACCGTAAAAGTCGAGTCCTTTTCCGTCTTGTATACTTGCAATTAACTTTATGACCAACCTGATAATACGTTTGAACAATTCGTAAAACTCCCCAATGTCCCGCTTTCTTATACGCGAATTGGCTTCTTTTGGTCTTCCTGGAATAGACCTGTATATGCACCCGATGCTTCTTAAAGTCTTTTAATTTATCGAATTCGTGGAAGTCGTCGGGGTAGTCTCCATTGACTACACATTTAACCTCTAAAAGGAAATACCCTCAATTCGGGCAGCAACAGTAACAAATAAAACAAGTACACTTTCCCCAACTAAATCAATGCCTACTACACAACAACCACCTACCGCCATCGATCGGAACTTCCTGTGATCTATATGGACAACGTTGAGCATTCATTAATCAATCTGCAGATTTTAGCTCTATGAATGAGTATCATTATTACGAGGCATGCACCGTGTCCTATATTAGTATCTTGAAAAGGGGAGAAATATTGGACAATATGCCAAAAAAATAAAAAAATAGAACGTTCGCATGAGCACAAATCGTGCTGTTTAGTCTCCTAAGGAGCGACATTAATGGCGAATACAAAAGTAATTAAAACCAATTTTAACTGGAAAAGTATGAAAGGTACCCTGAGAGTCTTTAACGATCCTTATTTTGTTGACTAGGTCATTACTCTCTTGAGCACATAGTGCTGTGGGATAGCAACCAAAATAAGAAAACACTAATGTTAGGTTATTTATTGTAAAGACTAAAACCGAATAGAATGGATCCCAGAGGCTACTGGCTTTCCTTCCTTATCACTCAGGTGCTTATAGGCAATCGCGAGGTCACAAAACAATTGCAAATCGGGTCATGGAAATACTAGGAGAATAAGGAACAAATCAGTGAACTCTAAGAATGGGGACTATACTCACGGGCACTTCTCATCGCTAGGATATATATAATATATATATATTATATATATATATATATATATATATCAGTCAGACGCATAGGTGGAGTAATCGGCTAGTCAGAAAGTAGGCTGGGAAATATTTGGTTGAACTGATGCAACTAAACAAAAAATAACTCGAAAAACAAGTGTTCCCAACAAAGAGGAACAACTGCGACAACTTTAGTGACCTTATTATGGGGAACACTACCGGGTCAGCAACAATATGGATTTCGATGGGCAAAGCTCTCCTCATACAGTGCGTACAGCACCTTGCCTTCGCAGCACTAGCAATTAACAGATCAGTAATTGTAACAGTCGTCTGTGAAATAAAACAGAGGCAATTTTGGGGTAGCTGCACCTGAACGGCACATTGGTGAATAATCTACTTATCTAAAATTAACAGCATTAGGATAGTAAGAATGTCACCCGAGGTAAACTTCCGCAACTCTGGACATCCAGTCATACTGAACATCCAAGAAGTAGAGGCTATTATCACCAAATATTCGCTGTGGTCTGAAAGAACGTTAAATATTCCTGTCAGTAAAAGCGAATTGCCAAAAGCACTCGGGAGAGAGGGAGGATGAGTTTTGAGGGTCGCTTTCCACGACAGTTAACTTGAACTCCTGAGCGATCCGCAACTGTAGCTCACTGGGGTCACAACCGGCCATATGACTGAATCCACTAAATAAGCCTTTGTGCTGCGGCTAAACCATATCCGAGGGAGCGGGAGCATCAACTTTTACGAGCACTGTCCGCATGCAGCCGGAATGTGCCCCCGGTCGAAACTGATCACAGAGGATTTTACTTTGCTTTTGGCGCTGCGCACTGTAAAAAGCAAGCCATTTCCACATGCAAATTGTGAAAAAACAAGCCGCGACTTTCTTCACTGAACGCGGTTACACTGGTAGTAAACGTTTCGTCTCTCAAATAGACCAGAGCACCAACGTTTCGAACAGAACTATAAGCAAAACTAGCAAAACGTGGCCAATAAACCATACATTTTTCACCTATATTACGGAACTACATCGAAGTTAGTTGGACTCATATCAAAGCTATTCCAACCTAGCTGAATACAGCATATTTGCAAAAAAAACCTGGCAAGCACGTCGGCCCGCAAATTATGGATTACTAGACAAACAACCAATACGCTTTGTGGAACACGTATACACGTTTGCTCGAGTTATGTTCCAGACGTCAGAACCAGTCGGGTAGTTCCAAATAGTTTCGATAATCCGAAATAAATTGAAAGATAACAGACCGACTGCTAACTCCCTTAGATAGTTTGGAATTTAAAAACACCATTGATTAAAACCATTCAATTATCGACTACGAGAAGGATAAGAAGATAAGAATGAATACACACGCACAACAAAAGGCAAGGGGAGGAGAGGGCGGCGCAATGTAGCCGCCAGGACAGAGAAATGCAAAGACAGATATGTACAAATTATTCACCCAGAGTGAACAGTACTCGACGGCTGCGTGACCCTCGGGTGTGATATACACACAGATAAGCAAGGACAGAAATAGACAAGGGAAACCTCAAATGGTACTATGGAGGATCGAGAAAGAGGTGTGATCAAATTTGTTTAAACTGTTCGGAAAGAAATATATATATATATAATAAGTGTATAATCGATGTCCAACTTGCGCAGCCTAATTCTGAATGTTCGACTGAGAGAGGTATTCGTGGAAAGGGACGGGCAGTTTGGGAAACCAATTGCAGTTTATGTACTGATATACACGCGTGTGTACTAAAGGAGTGGAGAAGGAGGAGGGGGAGGAGGACGAGGACGAGGATGTGAAAAGATGAGCAGCCGTATTGAGAAGTGCCAAGGGTCAGAAGAACAGGTCCGAAATTACATTCACCAGGAATTTGGGGTTACGGGGTGGCGATGAATAACAGCAGTCTACGTAGTGCTCGTAAGGCAGAGCCACCGCAATGGAAACCATGTGAAACGGGGAAAGGCGCAGTAAAGGGCCCCAGTGGGTACGAATCCAAAATACCAAACAAAATGGTCAGATTTCAGTAGACTGGTTTGGATGATTGAATTATATATATGTGCATGTATAAATGTGTTTGTGCAAATGTACGCATGTGCTCAGATGAAGACCATGGTTCTCGGGATTTCAACGTTGCCGTCACGTGATGGCTCGAACTCACTGGGAAGATAGGCCGGTGGAAGAAACAGACTGAATGCTTCACATATGAAATACGTAATCAGTAAGATGGACGGCAACATTATTTAAAAAAAGAAACAAAACAAAACAAAAAAAGAAAAATGTGGAGTAGATCACGTGTGTTCCTCGTGTGCGTGAATTGACGTGACACAAGAGTGGTAACCATAACCTAGAGAAAATAGTAGCACATTTTGTTTTGCTCAAAAGAGCAGAAAAAGGAGATAAAAATTAAGGTGGACATTTTACTGTGGATTTCGGGTTGGTGACTGGTTTGTTGAATAAGTGAACGGATGCATGCATTTGAAAGGACAGATTGACAGCCTTATCAACAGCAATGTGAACAAACGATTACCAATCTTTAGCACGACGGAAAACAGGAGACAAGACAGAGAGGGAGGGAGGCTGAAGTTGCTGAGAAGTTAGGGGTAAACAATGAGGAATAGAAGAATAAAGAAAAGCACAAAACAGACGGTTGCGAATGAGTCTCGGGGAAAGATTAGGGAGAAAAGAGGATAGTTCGGAAAATCGTAGATCGATTTGTCGATTGGAATAGTTGTGATTACATAATATCTACAAAACGGTCACCGAACGTGAAGACTGTTCATGGGATAACGACCACCTTACGTGGTCACTGCTTGAAAGGTGGTGTGGCATTTGTTGTAGGTACACAAACTTCGGAAGCCAGTTTAGATGGTGGAGATCGTGTGTGATGATGAATGACTGCATCAATCTGCTCACCGTTTGGCTGTTCTACCGGTGGACCCAATTCATCATCCAACGACAACCCAATCATGTACTCGTTCTGATCAAATCCTGAGAACCCAGAGGAGCGACTATCTGCAGATTCGACTGATCGGACGGGACTGGAGGCGGGATGTGATTCTATGGTTAACTGACCGGAGTCCAATTCCATTTCTGATTTCCGATTCATAGGCGGTATGCCAAAGTTCACCTCGGTGCTTGGCGTCTCAGTCTCACTGTCCGAAGAAACAGTGGGAGAGCGCGCAGTTCTCAGGCTGACAGAGGGTCCACGTTCCCGCTGCTCGGGGCTCTCGTGTGATTTGACTCCAGTTCCCGGTAAGGGTTCAGGCATCCGAGCCCAATGCGCCTCAAAGTAGGCACGCATTGTATGCCCCGCACGGCCCACATCGGAATCATCTTCGTTAAAAATCTCACAGTTATTGAATATAAGACGGACATCACTGAGCCACTCAGCAAAAGAGGAATAGGAGCTGTGAAGTGGAGAAAAAATGCAAGTACGTCAGGCAACCGATTCTAAAGTGGATCTGAATAGGATATTCGCCAAAATTTTCCACCTAAAACGGTACAGGATTGTGTTGCGAGCGCAAACATGTAAGTTGACAGATTAAGTGCGCATTGCACACGAATATCTAGGGATCTGTGACAGGTGTGCAGTTAGCAAAGTTGTATTTGTCGTAACTCTTATTAAACGTTCACTAGCATCAAGTAAGCTGATGAAACGAACTTCCCGAGAAATAAACCAGGTCAAACCATTACCGGTTTGGCAAATATTAGTGGAGAACGGGTAAACTGGAACACACGTTGAGGTGAAACTATATTGTATCACAGGGGTTACGGGTTACACATGATGCGGATTGAATTTCCATGTTATTTTACGATGGGTCTCAGGAATCATAGCGCTGACTTGGATAAAAACACGTTTGCTTTGATTGTGAAACGGAACAACTAGTTCGACTCACACTTGGTGCACAAAACGCGGTAGCTAGGCTCAACGCTGACTGATAAACGTTTTCGCTTCAATGAGTCTTAGTTGTCGCACATACGAAATACGAAGTTGCGACGAACTTACCCAAGCACTAGCCAGGGATCATCCAGGTTGTCACATATAGGCCAATCCAGCTGCAGTTCTATTTTTAAACTAGACTTACAGCTCCGCAAAATAACACGATTATTTCCAACCCCAATATGATAGCTTTTGAACTCAATATTGAGATAGCACAAAATATGAAAAGTATTTTGCATCCCTAGCCATTTCGAAATGTTTCATTATGTAGTAGCACCGCTTGGTTTATCAAGAAATCATGCGAGCACTATGCAGCTGTTTCATCCTTGTTAGGGATCAGCATTAATGCACATTTACCGCGTCCGAATTAGGACGCGGGCCAGGGACGAATGATTGTGGATCGAACGTTGTAATCGACAGGGGAACCGAGCTGACTCTTAACAGTTCATTGAACTTCACCACACGATGCAGCATCAATCCATTGCTGGAATTTTATAGGTAACGGATAGTTACCTCGAACTAATCGGGGATCTCACGAGATAACTTTCCTGTAGACAGCATAGTTGAGCCGAAGAGCTTAAAACATTGAAGGTGGATAGGTTAGTGTAGTTGAGAAATGACCACAGACAGACGCCCTCAAAGCACCCTGCTGTTTAAGGTAGGTAGTGTTTGGGAAATAGGTCCAGATGGCTAGTGCACAACATGGAAAAGAAATGAAATCTAAACTCGAGGATTAACCCGAAGAGAAATTGTTAGACTGCTAACCCTGCATACCCTTCAAGACGATAGTTGAAGACGATCGTTGGCTAAAGGCCGCAGTCAGTAACGTTCATACACTAGAAATTTCTTCGCATTCATATAGTTGTTTCACTTATTAGACTAAGTTGCTTCACTCTTTGTTTTTCGATTATTTCTCTGGTGTGAAGAAACCGTCAAAGCACGAAACTGACAGTTTATTGGTCGTAAATGCTAAAACTGAATTGAATTGATTAAACAAAAAACGATAATAAGTCGTCAAATTCGAACACTTGCCCTATGAGTTCCTTCTATTGATGATTTTGATCGACCGGTGAACAGCTGATATCCGTAGTACAGTTGGGAATTTTTAGGCATTGAATATTCCCATTTGTTGTTCATGTGGTGTAGCCATCATCGATTTAGACAACTACTCAGAGATACACGACGATTTAGTGTGACAAAACCATAGAGAAACAACGCAAGATAAATAAAAGTATGCTTGCATTGGTGTTGTTCGTGAGAGGCGAATCTTAGCATTTGGTGGTTCACGCAATTTCGTTCATTACATTGACGACGCTAACAATCCGATTACTTATTTGGTGATGGTCCTCGGGTGCTTCAAAAGAAGTTATTCAAACTAAATCCAGTTACTCACCTGTGAAACAACGCATTCTATGTCTACATCCAGAAATGGCAACAGTCCATTTGATTTCGACAAATTACTCCGCCCTATTTGCAACAACTCCAATAGACAATTCATAAAGCAGCCGCTTGCTTATGAGGTAGCCGGGTGTGAGAACGGAGTGACTAGTGCAATGCTTCGACTAACTACAACCGTCCTAAAAACAGTGAACAGGACTAACCAGCCAAACCCGTTTCAGTACCACAGGAAACTAACTTCAACCTTGAGGTAATGGAAGAACTGAAGGACAGGAAATATGTTGAAGAAGATATCATCTTCCCAAAAATATACTTGTTCATTGTCATTGAGTGACAGGTTACGTATCTTACTTTGCTTCGCATGGCGAGATAAAACACACCGGTTGTTTTTATTTTAAAAAGAGGTAAGCCGATTAGAATACTACTGAAGCATCAGCTTGATCAGCTCTGCCCCATATTCGTTCATATTTAGCAAATGGACCCAGAAATTATAGTTGGTTGTCGAGTTACCGAATGGGTCACATTGCCATTTGCTCGTTACAAGCGACAGCCTCTCACGTTCATCCGAAATATCCCGTACCATGCATGTAAATGGTTAAAGCCACGAATCGCAAAGAACTCGCTTCTTGCTCAAACTGTCATCGTGATATAATGTGCATATGTTACGACAATCCAAATGTGTACCGTCTATATTTCGTCATCTACTTCATTGAACCACATCTGATGCCCACGAAAATGGAAATCCTCTGGCAAGTGATCGAAATTCGACTATCGAGGAAGTCAAACAATAAGATCACTAAGTACTGCCAGGTGTTTTGATCTTTCAAGGCTAATAGTAGCAGATAAGATCGCTTGGTCAAAAAATACAAGTAGTCATCGACAACATCCAGAAGACGGAAGAAATGCACAATGATGATGCCAATTATGTCAGTCACTGATTTGGTGCTAATAAGCTCCATCGACTATTTTCACCAGCTGCAATCCGTGACCTATCAAACCATCCAATCTTAATCCGCACAGTGTTTCTTCGGACCGATGAACTCATATTTCGATCAAAAAGGCGTACTCCTAATTTTTTCCTGGTTGATCATGGACGAAAGTAGCGTTTTCAGTGAGCTTTGATGTAGCACATTTGAAAGAATAGACAGTGAAATTGGTCGTTTGGACTAATGAATCAGCATTTTTGCTAGTAAAGCGAAGGGGTAAATCAGAGACATCAACAACGGTGAAACATGGGACTAAACAACTGGTCCTCACCGAGGCAGTAACCTATAAGCATCCTGGACAAATTTCATTCAAAAACTAATATTTTTGGAAATTTTGGGCCAGTAATATACATCTAGTGTTTTTCCGGGTGTTTTCTATTGTTTCATACACGCGTATGGATGAATTAAACGAATAACAACATGCCAGTACAAATATCTTTGCTATCGTAATCTTTAAATTTATAAACGAGAGCAATTGTAGACTTAATGGTTGATGGAAGCTGGTAATTAATCCGGATTTTAACTGGCGCTACCGTGGTGAGTTTTATATGGATGCAACTGTTGACATCAACCAAAGGAGAGTTTCGATTTCACAGAGGCTGTGACTTGGCATCATTGAAAGAGTCGCAAATAATGAAGAACATATTCTTTGGACATTATTCGGACGATAGATAGAGAGAGAAATTCAGACGTCACGCTTCTCTGGCACCCACCCAGCATCACGTGTCTTCCGTTGAATTGTGGACAAATCCATTGGATGTTTGATTACTTTCCGATAGAACGGAACTTGTTTAACATTCACCGGTTTGCGAAAAGCCCAGGAAGCCTCGTGGTTGATTAAGTCTTCTGTAGCCATCCTACAGAAAAAGACGGAAGGATCAAAGAAGACCTTCAATCAGCAAAACAAAGTGCGGACAAGCAGACGAATATTCCGTGACCGAATGGAAAAAGTGTGAAACAAAAGCGGCACCTTGAATATGACCACTTGAAATATACAATTTAAATAACTATCTTGTATGGAAAATGTGGAAAGTGGAAAGGAGATAAGTATTGGACCTCTGGAACTATAATCAAAAAGCGACTTCACAAAAAGTCCATTACCAAGGGATTCTGGGAGAATATTTTAATCCTCACAGCTCACATGCAAAAAACTAGCCACTGCATGCTTTTCCATCGATTTTTGCACTTAAAGCATTATATCTCGCACAGTACTATTCCCATCGAAAATCTAAATGTTTTAAAAATAAATGAACTCTACGGAAACCCACAAAACCAATTCTTTCCCTGTTTTATCTGAAGCAACGAAGATCAAACGGATGGGGGATTCGTTGGTACTATTACGTCGCTCCTCGTCTTTGTAGCTGTGTTCCCACGAAAAAAAGGAGGGGATAGCATATAGCTTTTTCGTGATTGAGTCAACCAGTTTACAGTTAAATCATTTTCGAAAACTGAGACCAATATTCACATTCGTTTAGATGGCATGACGACACTAATTTACGTAGGTTTTCCCTTGTTCCGCACAAATTTTATTTTATTTGCATGCTTCTTCATTAGCCTGATTTATTGAGCCTTTTCGCGTCCCAGTGCCACTGGACGCTTCAGAATCATTGTTGCCTGCTTCCCTTATCCATGTAGCATCCCATAACAGCCATGACTCTTCTGCTGTGTGCATGTATGGATCAATTATTAAAAACTAGTTGTTTCATCCTTGTTAGACATCATTAGCAATGCATATTCGTCTCATCCGAATTGCGACGCGAAGCCAGAACAAACAATTTTGGGTCAGATACACCAGCTGATAGGCTAACCACTTGGCGGGAAAACCCCATCGTTTAACTATTCGAACACGATGAATATACACTGTTGACGATTTCTAACATGGATAAATAATTTGTTTTTCCAAACAAGGACAAAATGTAGAGCATGTTTAGTGCACTTGACTTCAGGTTTCGCGCATTTTCAGTGACAAAATAACTGCGCAATCTAAAAGCCGAGTAACTAGACTCAGGAACAATATGACGAGACTGGGGATTTACTACAGCAACCAAGGTGGCGCGGGAATGCTGTTATGATGGGAAAACTCGAGCAACTACTGAGACTACTATTATAACTGCCAGTAGCCAGAATGAAAATACGAACGTCCGCGGCTGAAACTACCGGGATTTTCATCGTTACTTCGATTTTCTCGTCCGTCCCCATCCCTGCGCGATAATTACCATTCATATACAATGACTCGCAGTCTTTGGAATCCATTTCCACTCTGTATCTCCTCGCAGATGCGTGGCGTCATCTTCATCAATAATACTTGAAACAGGGATCAAATTAGCCTTGTCTATTTTTTATTGTGAATGATATAATGGTAACAATAGCGCTGTTGATGGATGTAATCCGCCTGTTATTAACATTATATCATTCACAATAAAAAACCAATACATGGCGCATCGATTTTTCGACATACACCTCAAGTCCTTTAGCCTTGCTTATGTTTAAATGGATATTCATTTCGTGAAGCATGAGTGCCCATGCCCATAACTGAGCTAGAGATCCTACCAATATGATTCAGCTTCACCGAAGTCGAACTGCATCGACATATCGGTCAAATTCGAAGTCCTAATATAACTAGGCTGAAACTGAATGATTTTTGGGCATGATTACTTGTGTGGTTGTGAAGCGAACATAACCAATCGCTATACCAATGTCAAACATTCCAGATGACGTAGTCCTAGCCCATTGGTCACTATCAGTGTTTGCGTTTCCCATACATTGTTGAATCGAAGTTATCGCGCGATCCCTCAGATCACCTGATGTCAATTTAAATGAACATCTTTGAACTGAAGGAAAGAGCAGAACCGTACGTAACAGCGAAGGTCCTGTTTAAATATCTCGGAGCTAGAAGTTGTCTTGAAGCAGAAAGAGAGCAAAATATCACAGGAATATTTTGGGAACCTATACATTAAATAGACAGGAAAGTTCATACGGCTGTCAGATCAAAAGGAGGACTAGTAAGACTGAATACCTTGAATTTAACAAGCTTTATATTATTGATTACAGCTGAATATATTGCACTTGCACGGTGAGCATCTGGTAATTACTGTCTTATGAAGAATAGCAAACTGAATCAGGCTGAACCATGGCGATAAAACCTGTGGTTCAGTGATGAGCTTCCGCAACCATTCAACGCAAAGAACAATTGGATTGTCTAGAAATACGTTAATCGCATTTTTCTTCCAAACCAATTCTCGTGCGAATGATATTTCACAGCGGGAAACAGATGAAACCAGGGCAAGAATCGACGCCCAAGGCCCAGAGAGTAACGATGCAACAGCGATGAAGGTTACCGTATGAGAATGAAAAACCGCAAGAAAAGACTGAGTAACAATAGGAAAGCAGACATTTTCTAGGTGTTTCGCCTCGTCTGGATGCTGGGAACTAGCAATGAACTGCATCTGGGACCCGAAACCAGTTGGCATTTTTATTTTCGCACGTCAAGCACTAGACCATCAATATAGACTCTAGTTGGTTCGCGATACATCAACGAAACAAAGAGCCAATGTCACAGAAGTAATTCAACCATGCATTTGTTGCCATGACACCATCCAAACGATGCTTGAAACATAATGACCAAATGCCAAATGATCAATACTAGAATATGCTGCGGCTGACTAATTCAGAAATTCCCTAAACATAAGAAATTAATTGTTAGCTTATCGCATACAGAAATAGCAATAAATTCTTGGGATGGTAGACGAAGAAAATCTAATGAATTTTGTAGCCGACGAAAAAATTGCCAGATTATTTGACCTCAAAGTATCAATACAACTAGACATGATTTGTTGCACACATCTAGCAAGAATCACATGGATATATATATATATATATGTATATATATATATAATGCATATCGCTTGCATGGTAGTAAGTCGAAACGCTAAATCGGGCTAACAGATAGCCAAAATAAAACATTACCAAATTACCCTGCACATTGAAAGGCTGGAGTCCTGACGACCTAACACGATATCCAAGTTTCGTAATCACATATATCGGAGACCACGGTGGTATGTCAAGCTCTCTAGTAGAAAAAAGTCATTCCCTACCAAGAGTATCTTTAGGACGAAGTGTTGACGGTCCCACTCGTTCGTCAATGTAAACTGCACAATCACGTGAATGTGCCCAGATGTGAGCATCGACGAATCCGCTAAAGTACTTGTAGCATGCAAAAACCATGGTACGCCGAAGACAAGAGCAATGGTCAAAGGAACTATTACCGCGACATACCCTATGGACAAGTAACCACTCAGTCAAGGTAGCAACCCAAGAAATCAATCATTCCAAGGAGATGCCTAAGCCCCAGTTGAGCGAATTTGTGAGGACCTAACCTTTGGTTGAACGGACATACCACAGATAATTCAGTCTCATAAATATCGGGTGGCCTCCATAATACAACGCATATTATCGCTCCACGCGTTCTTACCTTCTCGTTTCTTACTAGTGGGGTTGCAGCAGTTGCTATTCAACTAAAATAAATTTGTACGCAAACCGTCTCGTCAAGAGGATAAAATCCTACCGAGTACCCCGGAGTTACAGCAAATGTACTGGAGCGGAAAACTACGTAAGTCACATGGCAATAGCGAGCGGAAGTACCACCAAAAACCTAAAGCGCACAGTGCGGAAACAGAACACACACAAACTTACCGGCACCAAATGAGTTCCTGAGAGCTCATGCACTCAGTTAGTTCTTTTGTAATACCTTTCCGACTACCGACCTCATTCGCTTGACCCGAATCCCGGCTGGAAGAATTCGAGTCAAGTAGAACATCATCGGGGAACATGCTGTCAGACCGAGGGCGAGATAGAATAACCGAGTCACTAATGATACTTGAACTTGGCTGTCCTGATCCGGATTGATCTGAGAACAATGACCGCGAACATCCTTTGCTTTCGCCTGAATCGTTTCCGGGATACGCGTATGCAAGATCAGCCAGTTCGGCTGTGTGCTTTTTTAATGCGGTCCCGCAGGTCACAGATAGTTTCGTGCCTAGTTTGAACTTCTTCAACAGATTTCTCTGATATTCGGGGGTCGAAGACCGTTGTTGCTGCTGTTGTTGTTGTGTTGATGAATCCGATTGTTCATTGTTCTTCCTCTGTTTCTTCTTATTCTTTTTAATCTTACTTAAGAATAGGCCGGCACCAAACGGTCGAGATTTGGGGCACAGCTTTGATGTAGATGAGGTCTTTGATTTAGAACAGCCGGAACTGGCGGTTGAAGAACTTCCCGTGGTGCTGCTCAGTGTCGACATGGACTTCGATTTGAGCACAGATTTGGTCACCGTCTGGATGCCTTTTTGATTTCCCGTTGAGGTTTTGCTCTTGGAGTTGTCTAATCGGGGCCTTTTGGCCTATGGGAAAAAACACCGGTGTACAGATAGATATCAGGATTAAATTGATTACTGTATTAGATTCTGTGAGAAAAACTGAGCAGAAATTCGTGACCATGTTTACTGAAGGTGCGATGAAGTCAAATTCATTTCTGAAATGACAACTATCTACATTATGGAGCACACTTGTGCTGTTCCAAGCGACGCTTAAACAAACCGTGCAACAGAGTCGATTCATTGAACCAATACATTTACCACGTGAATCTCCAAAGTTCGGTTGCGACGGCGAGTATAAAACACTAAGTGTCAGATAAGTTAAGATGACAAAAAGGTGCAGTGCGTAGCTACGATACTAACTCGGATTGGGACGTATTTGTAACCTTAAATGATGTTCACATAGGAGGCCGTCAGGAACAGAGAAAATCCGTGACCTTCGATCACCGGACTAGAGATACGGCGAAATAAATGAGAAAGAGCCCCAGCAACAATTATTAACAGCGTCCACCTAGCTCCGTAAAAGAGAATTTCAATCTGATTATTCAAAACGTCAACCCAAACAGATGGGATCCCGTATTAATTTGAACGTGGTTGTGTGCAGTATTTGGCTTGTTTACCCGAAGTCACTGCTAGCTACATATTCAGGAGTATGTCCGATATTCCAGCCGTGTCCATAATGGCAGGTTAAAAGCCCGTTTCATACACATTCGCCGGGGACCCGCAGGCTAGACTACTTGCGTTTTGGTATAAAACAAACAGATTTCTATTGGGAACTGACCCGAACAACCAGTCTGGACGAAGAACAAAAAGCACAGGCTGATCTGACAAAGGTGGATTCAATAAATACAACAAGCACTAGTCGTTGTGCCGTAAACTCTTAGACTTCTGACGGATCGTCTCTTTCTAGACGCACGACGTCCGATCCAATGGGAATTCCTACCTGCAGCGCACATCAGAGTAAGTCAGCAGCCTATATATGCGGATGACCCAGGCTGTCTACTTACGCCTCCATAGCCGGTAGAAATGTGACGACTGGGTTTATAAAACTGACTGCAAATTGATTTGACAGCTAGAAACCTCCTTAACATTGAACCGCGCGATTTCGAACGAAGAGTACTTATGAAACAATTTACTATGTTACTAACTCACAAGTCACCACTGGAAACCACGATGACGCTGAACAGCTTCTTCGAATTTGTCAAAACATTAGCGGTGAATTTACATTCCACCTTGTCTGTGACTCGAATTTAGGTTGGACAGCAGTTACTTCAGAAAAAAACAACTAAAATATTTGACCTCGCTCCCAGCGTTCGAAACCAACGATAAAGAGACACTATATCATAAACTGTGGCAATAAAACAAATCAGTCGTCGCAAGATTGAACTTCCTTGACCCAAGAAAGCATTTTTAAATGTTGCGGCATAGAAGACAGACAGTGGAGAAACGTGATTATAGTCTGTCAGTGATCTAAAAAAGTGGGCGAAATGCAATCCCAAACAAGGCACGTGTCATAGGATCCGTGCTCTCTCTCACCAAGTTTTCGGGTCATTTCCGCTCCTAGTGGAGAACAACAGCCATTTGGAGTACTAGTACAAAACTTGTGTTAGAAGCCTAAATACGAGATAAAAAGGGAACTTGTAACAAAAGATTGAAAATAATGCCGCGACAAAAGCATCGTGCCGACACCCTACGATTGAGAGTAGGACAGAGCTGAATGCCACGCGGCACGTGCCAATTTGCTGGCAGAGAAACGGTCACTATAGTGATAATTAATTGTGGAGAAAATAAGATACTAGTCATTGAATAAGTAGAGGCAGACAAGCAGCGGAAGCGCCGAGATGGTGGTTTTTGCCTAGCAAACGTTCTCTCTATAAGGTACCACAAGAGTCTCCTGGTGGCGCTTTGAGGTCCTAGCAATTCGCTGTCTCCTAGCCACTTACCGCTTCTGACCTATTGGGATCATATGTTGTTCTGTGCAACCCCATCTTTCTGGGCCGATTACCGCCAGCCTTCGCCCTGGGATGCTAGACCACAGCGGCTGTAGAGCATGCTCCTACTAACACACTCATCTATGAAGCACACCATGAAAAAATTGTCCTGTGATTTGATCCTCTGATCCGACGAGGTTTATCAGAAGAGGAGGATTAACCATTAGATTGACTAACTGTTCATTTAGTTCAGAATGATTGCTTTGCAGAAGGACTTTGGTTGCGGGTGGCTCAAGTTTTCGTGGCTGGTGTCCGGAAGATGCGTCAAACAGGTGGCCGGAGACACAGAAGAATATGACAGCAAATCGAGAACAGTGACGATCGTGGTGTCATTTTCTACAGAATCAGGACTGAAAAAATGTGCCTTTGCACAGCCATGATATACTCTTTATATGAGTTACTGTCTTTTTCTATTCTCATCCCTTCAGGTCGATTTCCCGCCAGTCCTGTATATTCATTGCTTCTTATGATGATCTTATGATGAACCAAACAATCCTTCAATACGCAGTCAGACTAATAAGTCCCAAGCCGAATGTCGGCTGCTCTACATAAACATGAGATGTTGGACTGGGACTGACACATCCTCCTTCGCCTAGCTTTCAAGTGTCCTCTATTCTGCATCCTCCAGTTGATGCTCTTCTTTGTCCGCAGCTTTCTTCAAACTATCCACATTTGGTGTGCGAATGCTGATGCGTATAGGACAAAAGGCAGGTTTTGCTAGTACACTGGAAACTTTGGCTATCACAAGTGCGTTGTGCCCAAGATACTCGCGTACATAACTACAGGCTCCAGCGTTCAACCGAAACCCCATCCAATCCTTTCACAGAGTGCTTGTGTGGGGACACTGAAGCTTCGGCTTCTTGACTTGCTGGCAGTGAAAGTCCTCAGCGACAGGGCTGAGGCCGCACTACTTAACTACACCTCAGTGGACGGGGAGCTAAGCACAGTGGGACTTAGAAGCTCAAGAAAACTGCAGTCACTCTTCCAATAGAAGAAACGTGTTTGTTACGCCCACTTGTGCACCTATAATTTGTAGCTCAGATGTGACCAAAGATATTCACCAAAGGCTGAACAACCTCTTAAGCAGAACAAACTTAACTGATATCGTAACTTTAGCATGAAATATGAATGCTAGGAGAGATTGGATACCCTCAAATGAGTTGCACTTAAGAGGCCCTTTCAGTGTCGACTCCTGTTGTTCAGAAAACGGAGAACAGTTATGGCCTTGTGTTCAGAGAACCGCCTGTTTCTCGCTAGTACGAACTTCGCGTGCTCCAATCGACGGTATGCCACCTGGCGTCTGTCCTTTTCGAGTTGGCCATGGATCCAGATCGACCAGGTCTCAATCAGTTATAAACATCGGGGATGCGTAAAAGACTGTCGGCCACATCGGAGTAACCCCTCAATTTCATGTAAATACTCGTCTGCACCAAGTTGTTCATGTGCTTCAATGAGCGTTTCGAACGCGTGATACAACATGGGCCAGACCGCGATAAGCTCTCTGATTGGTTTTGCCTCTCAGCTTTCCAAAATACGCTAGCTGGAAGGCCAGAACTGACTCAAATCGATAGCACCAACCAGCACTAGGTTGCTTATTACGAATGCTTCTTTCTTTTGATTCAGTGAGTTATTACCTAAACCGTCGTGTCGCGACACTAAATTCTTTCTGAGTCTCCACGCCTTCTTGACGCAGATCAGTCTACCCCAGTTTGTACCGAGTATAATGGACGAGGCGTGAACTCAACGCAATCCTGCACGGGAGTCGAGAAATTGGGTAGTCTCATAACGTGGGAAATTCCCGCAACTTGTTGCATCTTCTTCGAGTCATCGCTAGAAGGGCATTGGGTGTGAACAAAACAATCTGTAAGGCCAACAGTTCGCCAGCTCATAATCAACAACATGGGCTCGTACGCTGGACTGAGCACGTGAGGTCATCAAGATGGTCCTCCCATGTATGCTTGCAAGTGGAACAATGCAGGCAGATATTGATCCTTCGTTAGAAGTGAAGCTTATAAGAGAGATGGGCATTCTGAAAACCACAAGTCCGTTGGACTAGATGGGCTACCTCCGTCCTTCTTGAAAAATGGCGGCGAAGTTTTAACGTCAAAATCAACAGAACTCCCAGGACTAACTTGTGAAAAGGAGCGAATACCTAAGTAATTACATAATTGGTTGCCCTCCGTCATTTGGATCACATAATTAATCTTTACCAAAAAAAACACTTTCGGAAGATAAGACAGTGGCTTTGTAGCAAACAAAACACTATTTAAGTCGCATAAACAAGATGCGAAAGTGGAACAAGGATATCTGAAACGGCATACTGTGATCTTATTAATAGCGAGGTGTATATCAAGAGCTTAGGCAATGAGTCCGGGGGTACAAAATTATAAGAATGTCCAGGTTACTGTTCTAAGAAAACAAAAATCAACGAACCTCTTTACTGTGTTGGATCGAATGAGTGTCAAAATTGGATTCGTTGTCGTGATCTGTGATTCGGCTACTTTTGCCAGGCACATTTTGCTGTTTTTCACTTGTGGTCGAATTGGTGGTGCTGGTGTTGTTAGTGGGAGTGGTTGACGGTGCTGATTTTGGCTTCGCACGGCCGGTTGACACCCCACACGTCGGACAAATCCAACGCCGTGGAATGCGAGTCATTGGAGGCCGAGCACAACACCCATGCACTGCGCGGGCGCACTGTTCACATGTGACAAGTCGAGCAGTGTCCCCATTACTTCCCGTGGAGGTAATAGTGACAGGGGCAGCAGCCGCGGTAGCAGCGGTGGTGGCGGTGATTGTATTGGTGGTGGTACTGGTAGTGGTAGTATTGCTGGCATTACTGTTACTAGTGCCGCTACCGACACCAACAATGTTCCAACATCCGGATGGACCATTCGTCTGGGTCCCACCACAGACGAAACAATGTGGTTTTCCGGTCGCTTTTGATATGCAGTCGTAGCAGAACCAATCCCCGGCAGGAATATTGACCAATGGAGGTCGAAAGCAATAGGTGTGATAGCCATGATCGCAACCATCACACAAGAGTAACTGAGCCTCGTTATTATCACGTCGGCATATCTGACAAAGCTGATACGGGAAGAAAATTTGAGATGACGTATTTGTAATTTGCAAATATTTCAGGCAAAATGCCAGAAAGAAAAGTAAGATAAATCTCACTTTTCACTAGCTATATGAATGTAGATTGAACCTTATTTACTGACAAGGATGCCGGAGAAGTCAATTGAAACGGTGACCGTTGTTTTGAAGCAGCCACCGGTAAAAAGGGAAATGCATCTGTCGCATCCATTCTCTTGGACCTTCTGCAAAAATGGTGCCACTACATTGTATCGTAAAACTGGATAAACGAACGCCATAGAAAACAGCATTTCTTTCGTCAACAAAACACATTTGGTTCGGCCACATCGAGCCCTTAATGTGTCACTTTCATCAGGAGATCTGTGATTTTCAAACTTGAGCTCTCTCGACAGGAATAAGAATGAAACATTCGACTGACGATCAAATGGAAAGTAGCGAAAATATGTAACAAAAATCTCAGAGCTTGTGAAAAGCATTTGAAAGACTGATCTCTTTCACTATCACTCGTCGAAATTTCGTCGTCAGTTAGTTAAGTTCGGTCCTTTAGATTGAGGGTAAATGGCCATTAGAATAAACTTTCGTTTTTATTAGAAAATACACGGATGAAAGGATGACACCATCGCAGTAGATTTCGCGACCATTGGTGCTTATTAGTTGTACGGGCCCGGTAGTTCCCTGCATAGTTTCTCTAAACGAGACATAACAGCAAGGTCAACCATAGAGTGTACAGGTATGGGGTTGGTTGGATAGCAGGACACCAGATAAGAACACAACCGTTAAACCCGTAGTGTACTTCCTAAGATTCCATCCTGTCATTGGTAAACATACTACTCCCAACAAAAAACAAGGTTGGTTATACACAGTGTGTATCCCTACTTTAATTCGATTGTGAAGCACACGCCACAACCCGCACGCGCCGTCAACTCAACAAATCAGGTGAACTGACAAAAACGAAACAGTCTACAAAAGCAGACGAAAGTTGAAAGTGAAGCTAAGCTAATAAGGTCAGAAATCGAACACCTGAACAAACTGTTTGTGGATATCATCCTGGGGAACTTTGGCAGTCGAGGTGTGTGATGTGTTACCAAAAAACTCTGGTAATAATTCGAAAATGTTGAAATGCTCACCAAGAATTCTGATTTCACACCTCAGAATATTTGCATGCCCTTTTGTAACAACACCAATAACTCCCGTCAGGTCGAAATCACTTTTGTTTAGAAGCATCCAAACACAATGAAAACCAACAAGCCCTCAGGTCCCGATGATTCATCCCCGGTTGTCCTGAAAGTGTGTGCGGATGCTTCGTGGGGTCCTTTAGCAGATATTTTCAATAGGTGCCTGAGAGCTGGGAGGATTCCTGATATACCGGGGTGCACAAAATAAACACCTGTTCAATAGAAGGAGCCCTGCACGTACCAACCCCAAAGCATGCACACCTGTGGTGCTGAAGGTGCTAGGAAAGACTTTGTCGCCATAGTTTATCACTGAGAGCTTTGCAGAAAATATCTATCAATTTATATATGGATCGTCCGCATCTACTCTTGGCGTTGCAACATTCTTGGTGGATTCCATTGCGTTTGCTTTAGACGAGAGATGTAAGATGGTTAGGATGCAATTTTCGAACTTTAAAATTGGTTCCAATAGTCCTGATTGATAAATATTAATTGGTCTTTTATTCGAATCAGGCGTTATGCAGATTGATTCGTGACTATTTCACTGACCGGACTCAGTTTACATCATTTAGTGGAATGGTATCCACTTCAGTGCCTATCAAGGCTGATGCTTTACAAGGTGTTATCTGCTCTCACTACTTATTTTTTCTTTACGTCTAATAACTCCCTACTCCACCTTCTGTTCAACTTTTTATTTCCCAGCAGATCTTTCACTTTTCCTTCTTTTTTCTCATCTTTGAGCAGATGTTGTGAGGCACCAACCGAAGCCAGAGTATGTTGGTGCAAGGTTAATGATTGTACAAAATGAACTGAACTGATGCAAGTCTACAAACATCATTTTTTGATGAGCACCGTAAACATAAGTTTACTCCTATAATTTAAAGAAGGTCAGGCGAGATTGTAAACCAGTGATCGTCCCGTTTCTGGACTTAAATGCACACAAATGTCACAGTACGTCTCTTCGTTATTATCTGAAGAGTCGAACCAAAATAATCCCAGTCTCTCCGCAAAAACAGTGAACACATCCCTTCACTGTCTACGGCCAAATATCTTGGGGTTGTACCAGACGGTAACCCTTCGTGAGCCACGCACGCCAATAAAGTATCTTGCAAATCTAGAAAACTGCTGTTCTTCTCCTCTTCATAAATGCATCTTAAAATATGTTTCTTCGTACTAGCCTCCAATGGTTTTACCGCCCTCCAGTAATTTATCTTGGTTTGATGAGGGACCTTTCATCCGTCCACTGAATCCATAAAACACTTCTGAATGTAATGGCATATCAAAAGCTTTTTTTGTTTCAAAAGCACCGAGGTCCACCTTCACACACTCAACATAAAGGGGCTACATCTACATCTTCCACATGCTCAAAGTTCGAACTCGTGTTTCCCCGCAAACAAAAATATCGCAATTCTGTTTAATCATATCTTATTCACTTTCCATTGGTCGTAAGGAAATCATCTGAAAACTACGAAACAGCTTAAGTGTTCAACATTAATTCGTTTTTACATTTACTTTCCTACTGAAATTGTGCACGTGAAATTATCTTTACCCACAGATACGGTGTAAAAGGCCGAAAATTCGCGCCTCTTGGGCGTATAGAGCAACCATTGACTGACTATGCTTGAACTACTCACCTTACCGACGCGTTTGTTCGATTTGTTCTGGTTGAACACACTACAGGTTTCCCCGACGCTTAGCAGACTCTGGGTATTGTTTATTAGGCTCAGACTAATTTTATCAGCCATGACTTGGATTCAAATAAGCACGCATTTTTTCGCTGCCATTATAGACATTGATGAAATTAGCACGAGGCTACTAATTTACACTGCCCGACCTGACAACTCCAAGGTGATGTACCCGGTTCACTCTGTACGTGTTCATCCTGCTCGATACGTTCATTGAGCCTAATCTCACGCTGGGTTTTCTGCTTCTTATGCATTCCAAGTTGGTCACCTGAATCCTCGGAGATCGCTGTCTCAGTCCATACTTTGGTGACTTTGCCAACGGAGCCCTACTGAAATAAAATAGGAGTTCCGATTATCACTTTTGGGGCTGTGAGATACCATATTGTTTGGGAAAAGGACCGTTCCGGAGTTGAACTGAAATATGAAACGTATGGGATATCTTGAACTGATTCATCTGAAGCGAAGCACCCCGCAGTGGAATTTGAAACAGTATTTTCTGAATTTTGTGGTAAAAGAGTATGGTCTCGATAAAGCTGATCATCAGTTCACATGCTTCGAAAGCATGGCACACGGTGGAAGGTGTTCTTTCGTTAGGAGAAGCTGTGTAGCGCATAACCCGTTGACCACTCCACTTTAGTTTGACTATATAACTGCTGAATCCGGCTAGTATCTTTACTGGGCTTCGGTTCACATTATTATTTCCGCTTTTACCCTTCTGAGTCCGTCATGCGGCCTATCAGAAATCGCTAGTCTAATGCATGCTACATTCGTCTGACTTAAAACGTGGACTTCCTCAGTATCTGGTGTTCTCCGAGGTAATTAAAAGCCGAAATGTGGATCATAGTGATCAGTACATGACGTGACCGGAAGGCATGTAAACTGTAATCAGTGGACCGTCCCAAGTGGGTCGAGCTAAATTACCGGATTAGGGGTCCACCAGGTCTCACAACGAAATCCTGGACGACAGGGCCAAACGACGCAGTTAGCGGTGTTCATCCATTCGAAATTTTTCTTGTTATATGTAACTCTTCTGGGTTATGATATTAGAACTTCCTCAATTTTATTCGGTGCTGTGAAGTAGCAACCAAGACCAGAGCACATTAGCGCAAGGTTACCAGTTGTACAAACTGAACTAGACTGTCCAAAAACATGGGTTTATTCTATACAAGCCTGGGGCTGACAAAAACAGCATAAAGCCACCAAACGATGATCAGAGGCTGTTAAATGATGGGAAAACCGGTTGTTTTAACCGTCCTCAGTGCATTCTGCTTGACAGCATGCAAAGGTGTGAGTTCAAACGTGGGACACAGAAAGAACAGCCAACTCAATTCTTACCGGACGCCCATAGAATTCTCGCCGCAGAAACTTATCAAGTTACCTCTTATATCAGGGAAATGCATGTCGATCAATTGAACGAGGGTAGTGCCTAAAAAACATTTGACGAACCAGACAATACGTGTGAATCAATTCACTTGAACACGAAACACGGGTCAATAAAACCTAATCTCTTAAACAATAAACATCTCCGAGATTGGATAATCAATGATACTGAGTGTATATCATATCCATGTCCTACCAAACGAAGCTTTACGCAAATTCAGTGGAACTCATACAGATGTAAACGGCACGCCGAGGATGGAATCCGAAGAGGATATGTTTACGTGCATTTGTCACTTCAGTGAGATGAATTATTGCAGCCATCCATGTACCACCTACAAGTCAGTAGACCCCATAAACAAAAAGAAATTAAATTAAACAAACTTATGAATGATGATACGTTCTGCAGACATCGTTGATGACGAGCTAACAATGATGGAACAACCTCTAAATGAGAACGGATAATCTGAAATGGTTACCCAGAAACCCTGAGAGACAGACGAATCAATTTTATTCTTCAAAAATTTGATGAGATGCAGTTCGCAAGAAGCATGATACCAGACACGACAAGCGGATGACCAGTAACTTCGATTGGAACAACGTACTCCACTACCGAACACTTTATCCTGTTCACCTCACAAACAGTACTGTATTTACAAGCAGAAGAAACTGCTTATGTTCGCAATTACCCATTTTGCGCATCAAGCCAGGCAGAGCAAAGCTGCGCACTACCTATTGTTTTCCAATTGCCGATTGGACAGCGGTCATCAAATAGCTGAAAAAGACGATTTCAAGCTCTTCGAATAAGCGCACGCGGATGAGAATTAATCATGCCAGGTGAAGCATCCAGCTTCCGAGTAACCAGTGATGGCCCGATCAAAGTCTTTAGATTGCACTGTGGTCTGTATGTGACTCGTCCTTGAAAAAGATCGCTACCTCATGTCTGGCCTCATGGACTAGCCAAGTCTTTCCCCTGGGAGACGAATGAAGCCAACTGCCGCCCACGGCCAGTCTGGAATAATCTCGTTTCCTTGAGATTTGTACTTGGGTATGCGAACGGTATAGATGCTAAACCAAACAACGGGGTCTCACTAATCTCGAGAATCTCCACGGATAATGCCTATAAAGTCGACTTTTCTTGCATTAGGATGTAATCGTGTAAAATCAAACAGTGATCTACCCGTGAATGCACGCCAAACAAGTAACAAACACCACTAACCGGTGAGCCTTAGTGTTTGATATACTGACTTGTGTCAGACCTGCATTGATCCGCACATTAAATTATCACTGCCGATACCGTGTTCCCAACAAATTCGAGCAAACATCGCAAAACCATCAGCGTCGGAACAGGTATTAATCGGATATTTGTCGCTTTCAGCAACCCTATTTCCGCATGGCACAGAAAAACAGACCTGGCTACACAGCGGACATTCGACTCTTGGAAGACGAACAGGTGCGTCTTTGATACCGTGCAAAAATCAAGCCTTATTTTACACAACACACACTTCGTTCGACGTCTAAACGCCGGGTTAAACGTGCCCATCTATCTAGTAGATGTTTTGTCATCCCTCATGGTACCTTGAGAGTTGGCACTGGATCATCCAGCTCCAGCTCATTGTTGATCCTCAGTGACCATGAGTGTTTGGTAAAAAAAGACTAAACATTCAATTAAAGAAAGATCATTTTCAGGAGCGAAAAGGGACTTACCACTTTCATAATCGACTTGTCCCACGCAATAGCCTGATTCAGTTGTTCCATACATGAACGCATAGTGGCTATATCCATGGCCCGATGTAGACGATGACGCCAATCTACCAGACCCGGGGGGAGGTTCTCGGTGGAGAACGCACCAAACAGATAGTTTGAAGCATCCTGCAAATCGGATCCATAAGCACTGAGGGGGGAGTAAATACTACTGACACCAAACGGATTTGAGTCTCCGGAGCCCACTGTTAACACCGGCTGCTTGCTTACCACCCGACGAATTTGTGGGTGGTGCATCGCCTCACCATGGTCTTTCGGGCCAGTACCTTCACTTCCCGGACCACCGGTACCACTCTCGCTCTCCGTCTCCGTCTCTGTTGTGTTATCACATAGAGCAGATCGGCTATTCTCACCAGTACTAGTTCCACTGCCGGCCCCTGTCATGATCCCGGGAAGCAAGGACCCTACGGTGACATCCGATTCAGGAACTACGTCCAGGTGGACTTCGGAATTTAATGGTGGGAGTAGATAACGCCGCTCCAAGTGGCTTTCCAAACCGAGGAGACGATTTCGAGCTAAGTCAAGTGGCCAGTGTTCAAATCGAGACCGTTTAGGAGTGGTTCGTGGAATCAAATGGATCGTTTCATCATCTAAAACTTTCACTGGAGCCTAAAATAAAAAACAGAAATTCACAACCATGAGTTTAACGTACACTGGGCGATACATAAACAGTAGGCAGAAACAAATTAAAAATCGTGATCACATACTTACCTGCCAACCTTTAATCTGCAAGCTTGCCGAAAGAACTCGATCTTCGAGTGATTCAACTTCTTCTAAGAAACTGCATTCCGCAAGAAAAGAAGAATCACCATTTCCAACAAGCTCAGCCAATGTGCGACCGTTTGAGTGAACATCACCGTTTTTGGTCCCGGGAGGCAGAGCATGTCGTTTCTCGTTTCTGTCATTCACAGACTGTAGAGACAAAGAATGACCGGAATCTGGTCGTGTGGTTCCATGATTTGGACGACGCCTCAAGCGTGATTCCAGAATAGTGACTCCACCGGAATTGCTGGCATTCACCGATCCATTTGATGCACATCCATTAGCATTGAGGCTCGTGTTATTTTCCTCTGCTGACCATGGAAATTCAGTGCTGGTAGGATTTGGTGACGGACAGGTACTGTGACTCAAGCAGTCAACTCCGTCGAAGTGGCGGATGGCGCTACATGACCCAGCCTCGTTCAAATAAGATTGTGTTCCCGAGCGCGTCATACCCATAGATTGGTTCTGTGAATGGGTAATGAGACAAGTACAGCTACTGTTTGTGGTGACATTTCCACCAGAGCCTCCTCGGCCCTTACCTCGTCGGGAACGAACGCGTAAAAAAGGAGGCATCCAACCGTAGGCAGGATCAGTTACCGGGGTGTCAAATTCGAAGACTTACGAATGAACCGGGGGAGGAACAGAAAAAGGATTGTTTTAAGGAACGCGAGTAAGAGTTTTGGACAAAATGGCAACCGATTCCCATCACATGGAGACAGGAATTATAACAAGAAGGATTCTAAAAATTTCGCCTTTCAAATAGAAGTATAATAGCTTTTATTTAGCAAGAGGCCCATCGCAAACATCCGCCGAATTAGCGGGTGACATGCGTTAAAAACTAAGCAAACTGTGGTTGAAATTATTAGAGATGTCTAGACGACTACAATCAGGATTATTAGAGATAATGAAAGTTGCGTATAACTCCTTGCCATAACAACAGCGCGACTGAGCAGCAACGATGGTATCCAACAGACACGAAATAACACGGGAGCCGGTGTCGGAAATTAAACGAAAACTTAAAGGAATCTTAGTGAATGGGATGAAAATGCGTGGGCGAGACAGAATGCACCACGAGGATTAAAATACGCTAGCCTCCCCGTGATATTTCCGAATACTTCAATCTGGTTGGGGGTGTGTATCTCGAACCCCGAGATGGCTGCTCAGCCTGAACACCAGCAAGTGGCCCTAGGTGACAATATCTTGAATGGTTTCCACTAATTAGTCCTGCTTACTGCTTGAGATGTTCGAACTAATAAACCACGGCGTGACCAGTAATATTGGTGATAAACAGACGTTTCAGGTACCGCGATTAATATTTTGTTCAAACCAGGTTCAAGTGCAATGACAAATGTTGAGAAACGTTAAGCATCAGAGACCCCGCAGAATAGTATACCAGTAAAATTAGAATAGAACTGGAAAATTGCATGCTTATACAGTGACTCACCGGCGTCTGCGGCCACTTTCAAAGAAGGTTCAACTAGATCATCCGAACGTTTTAAAGCTTTTGCCAAGTTCCGTTCCCGTAGACCCCGCGAAGCCAAGGCATGAATCAATTCGTGCAACTTTCCGGGATCGACAAGACGATACCAACCAGTAGCCGGCTTCGTTTCATCTCCTTTTTCCAATCCAGCAGCAACTTGAACGGTTGCAGTCTGAGGGTGCTTGCTCTGTATTCGCCGAGATTGCAGTTCCTGATTGACAAGATCTTCAACCTCCCATTCAGAAATTGGTTGAGGAAATTCTTCTAGCGAATCCGAATTTTCCGATGGTGAGTCATGTTTGAGTTCTCCTACGAATGACTTTTTCAACAACAACATTGCATCCCGTAATGTACCGAGCTCCTCCAGTCCGGATATGTCACCACTATCGTCATTTCCCGATAACTTTGGTTGAAGACTGGAATTTAGGGTGTTTCCTGAAGAGTTGATAGCGCTGTCAGTTCTTAACTCTTCCATCAAAGCCCAAATTAAGATAGATTTATAATGAGCTATTATTGACTTCCAAGGTTCAAACAGGGTGTCACTACAGGCCACAGTGGCCGGAATGATAGATGTATGTGTCATGAAAAGGAGGGCAGCTGTAGTCAGTGCTACGTCATCTAATCCTAAACTGGTAATAAACGCAAAGCTGGCTTCAGGAGTCTCCGGAAAAGAGGTAGATTTCAGTGGTCCAACAGTTTCTGGTAAGTCGAGAACTGATTTAGTAGACAAATCTAACGGTTGAGCACCAGTGCCAGTCTCTTTCCTCGAGTGCCTCAGTCCTTCTCCGATGGGATCAACTCGAACTGACGAGTCATCACAAATCCTGTTCGTTTTGACATCCAAATTAATGGCATCTTCGTGCACTCCATCCAAGAAATCCTCACACTTCCAAAATAACCTGGGGTGACTGTGATCACCAACTGAGATTTGGTCGACTGCACAGCTATTCTCTTGTTTTTCAACCGATTTGCTTTCGAGCGCTATTTTACTGTCACATTCTCTTTCGCCAACACCACTTAAAATGGGTTTAATTTCAGAAATATGTTCTTTCACTTCATCCGATTGTTGAGATAACCTATCAGAGTGAGCCTCATCGATTGGTGCATGAGGGAACTGGCAAGATTGCTCAGTTGTAACTTGAGAATTGTTCTTTGTATCGTGACCAGAAGCATCTATTTCTCCAGCACCGCCATTTGTACTGCCTTCAACAGTTTCATCTACTAACTTTTCAATCCCCAAAGCCTTTATGTTAGTGGAAGGATCAGAATCATTTATAATTTCTTCTGGAGAGATCAGTGTGTTAACTGTGTTAAACTCACTCATCTCATTACTATCCATTTCGCTTACAAAACGAACCAAGGCACCCGAGGAAACATCGTTCTGTACTGACTGGGATTTTGGTCCGAAATGTGGCTCCTCTAGTTGCAAATCCGGCGTCTTGCTGATCAAAATTGGTGATGGAAGTAGATGAGGAGCAGCAGTATCTACTTTTTCTAATGAGGCTTCGCCGTAGGAAGACAAAGGTTTCTCTGTAGGACATTCAGATATGAGTGCAACCGACTGTTCGGAGAGATCGAGTGAACTTCCAATCTTCGGTGACTGAGTGGAGTCGGAAAGTTGCTCTGTTGCTACAACCGTGAGCGCATCGGGTTGTTTTAATGTGATAGATTGTTGCGTCGATCCAGATGATGCCATCTGTGACTGAACGGCTTGACCATGATGCTGAGTATGAACGGTATTCGTGGAAGATGACGAAGAACCATGAACGCCACCTGAGGGCAAATTAATTTTGTACCTTCTTGCATCAGCTAATTCGTGATGCGCACGAATCAGAGCAACAATCTGATCAGGATCGAATCCAAGTCGCGCATCTTCATCGTCGTCCAGGGCGTAGTCCATTAATAGATCAGTATTGTATTCTTCAGATTTACTTTGTTTTCGCGACGGCAAACGAATCTGACCTTCTTCGCATCCCTCGCCCACGTCGGTGTCCTTCTCCTGCACTGAATTCATATTCTGCTCATCACTATCATTCGGCAATGGCAGATCTGACGTAACAGAGCCCAAAGACTTCTCTTTAACCGCATGACCTTGAATATAAATCCCGCCAAGGTGACCAAAAATGTAGTAACGACGATAGAAGCGATCTTGCCCGAGAAACAGTCCGGAAAGGCGATAAGAACACTCTTCTATTGCACGTTGCTTGTACTCTACCACTTGATTCAATGTTTCTATCCTAGCTTCCAATTGGGCCACGTCTTCAACCTCATCTTCATCCCCAGACAGGAAGGCACTAGCTATGGCCGCGGCGGAAACAGCTGCAGTAGCAGTCGCCGATGCATTAGGAGCAGCTGCACCGGAGAGCGGAGCCACAGCAAGAGTTTTTTTTCCGGAGGTGAGTATTCCAGTACCGGTTTGATTCGATGTAGATACGGGAGTGCAATCACTGTTGAATGTCACCGAGTCTGCTACTGATTTGGATACTGTGGTGCTAGCACCATTACGAGTAGCCACAGCTTCTGTCTCCGTTAGATTACGAGTTTCTACATCTGCTCGCAATGAATCAGTTTCAGCGTCCTCGCTTGCACCCACCGGCGAATGACTGCTGTCATCCACCAAGTGCGTCGCTGTAGAATCATCTATATGGTGGTCATGCGTCGATGGCTCCAAATGTTCTGTGCCTGCATTCGTTGGGGATGAGATCTTTTGTGACTGAACTAATTGGGGATAGTTGTCACCCAATTCGTTTGGTCCGCATACACCAAATTTACGCAGCATCAGGAAGCGCAGTCTGAAAGAGGAAAAAAGGATGTTAAACGAATAACGACAGAAATTCATCAGAAGTTAAAATTAACTTTATCCAAGTGGTGATACAAATATTTAGGGTGCACGGGGAGTCGCAGCTCCCATTATCTGTGTCAGTGAAGACCGCTTCATGTGAGCAAACAAGAAAAAAGCTGCCCCAAACCGTTATCCGTCTTACTTGTTTGTACACCAGTCTCCAGAAAGATCACCGGTGGAGAAATTCGAGACGTGGGGTTTGCAAACAGTTGATGTCCGGTGACCAGCACACCGATACATACACCTTTTGATCATTTCTATCCAGGAGCCAAACACACCCAGGACATCCGCAGAGCCCGTAATCACACACATCTACTGGAATGCAATGCATTGGAGGAAACAAGATCCTACGGGTCTTTCTACTGGCTATGTTGGTGTCATCGTCAGACTTCCATGACACTCTTTAGGCGAACCAGACAAATTTTCAACCTGTCCCAGAAGTTCCTAATGGTAATCCGATGCCACCTATTCAGTAAGCCTAAATTAATCGATTTGGTGGCCATCACTTCATCAGCAACCGAGGGACACAACAGGTAGCACACAACCTTGTTAATTAAACAACCGTGAAATCCAGGTTGTACAACCAATACGATCGGAATCATGATAGAAGGTCTCGGCACATTTCACTCACGGTGAGAAATCTGGACGATCCGCTAGCAACAGATGCGACAAGAGCTATGACATTGCTGTTGCTAATTCAGATGGAACTTTGATTTAGTAAGACAGGAGAGAACATGAAGGAAATCGACCAAATTCCAACAGAATGAGACGAAATTAAAATGCACGAAATGATGGTAAGAAAGTAATCCAGCGCTAAAATGTACCGTCTTATTTTCGATTCCAGTATCCACTTCTCGCGTTTCAATGCGGCCTGCAGCTCGATGGTCCGGTCTACCTCCGTGGAAATCAGTCGACTAGAACCGACCAATTCATCACAGACAAATGCCAACAGAGAAGCTTGCTGATCCGCCGACAGATCGGTAAAGTGGGTAGGTGGCCGCAGCCAGTCAGACATATCATCTTCGAATCCATTTCGGCCAATCAGAAACACGCGTAGAAGACCTGTTACCGTAAATTCATTCACCTCCAACTCACTGAAACGTTGCCCTAGAAGTTGTGTGACCTGAGCAGTTCAATGGAACATCAACGTGAATTTTCTGTTATCAGGTAGTTATAGGTACTAAAAATCGTTTGTCTCGTCTTAAACAAAAACAAGTTAACCAAAAGTAGACATCTGAAAGTAATCTATCAAATTTTCAATTACTTAAATACACCAGTCGATTTTAAAAATCTTTCAAAATCTGGCTCCTTGCATCTAGCGCAACTCCGACAGAAATGAAGATAGAAATATGAGAAAATTAACCATAGGAAAACTATCGTCCAGGTTCAGGCTAATCGTGTCGTTGGGCTCAAGAGATAAGGATTATTGTCGGTTGGAGACGGTGAGAGATATAGCTTGGGATCGAAGTCAGTGATGCGAATACTGCGAGACCTATCGTGTACTGAAAAAAATATCACAAAAACTGAAGGATAGCAAAACGTTTACAGTGAAAGAAGACAAAATACCCTTTTCGCTTTCTTGTCTCCCTCCCCGTGTCGGCCGTTTCTGTGCGACTTTGTTAAAACATCGTTGCGTTACCACCATGCTTGTATTCAGTCTTGTGTAGTAAGCATCTCGTTGGCTTCACAAGGAAATTCCACCAGTCATGTCAGAACTAATTCATTGGTTACGGCATCATATAAAGAGTCATCTATCAACACAGTCGAATTTGACAGTTCAGTGCTCAATAGGTAAAATCTCATTATTATCTTCATACTAAACAGGGAATCGGTGCGCACTCTGTTTCTTAATTAATTCAAGTAAATCATTCAAGTGCCCGGACAGAAGCGAAGGACTTATCAGCAAAATCCTGTTTGAAGTCGAGGTCCAAGGATGTTGCCACCCGTTGATTTTATTTCCACAATTATACTTCTGAAATGGTAAAACTGTTTATTACTCGAATCTAAGCTCAATGATGTGTCAAAAGCATCTAAATGTTTGTCTTCTGCTTTGCCGAAAAACACTGGTTCAAGCGCACTTCGAAAAGGCAAGGCGAAACAAAATACAAAGCTCTAAACGGACCGATGGAGCGATGCAGTTCCGGTTTTTCTATGGGTTCTTTTGTTTAGAATTGAAGGTCATGTGAGGTATTGAGCGTGAAGAACGGCCCCGTCTGTGGTTGTTCGGCAACATGAAACCAACTGAAGAGCCACTAATAACAACATTCCCTCGCAAAATTACTATTCACAGGTGTGATGGGCCCACTAAACTCATAAACACGGTTATATGCACTCATTCGACAGAGAGAAGTCATCCAAAATGTACAATAAAACCTTAGTAGGTTAGATATGGTACAACATAGTGAAACGTGGCCTTTACTGTGAGTGAATTATGGAACAAGGACGTACTAAGGAGAGAGCGACAAACAGGCACGAGAGTAGCCTAAGTTGCATTCAAGTTCTTCGGAAACGATTTTTCCATGTTAGAGTACTGATAGATTATTTCCGTTCAAGTTTTCCCACCACCAACCCACATAACATTACCGTCTCCCGGCCAAATAGCAATATCGTCTAGACCGAGGAGAAACGAATACAATTAGAAAAACCGAAAAATCCATGAAATGTTGGAGCTGGAACTTGAATGGGGCAAAAATTCGGCTATAGAAATCATGCACGTTTGAGTCGGAACGAAGAGCCTGTGTCCGTAAAACTCCACCCGCAGTAGCTAATCAAATGTCATACCAACGACGCAGACCCCCAAATTGATAAAAACCAAATCAGTCAGTCTTCTGCATACACGATGAAACCCCATCAGATAGCCGATCGGCTGACAAGGCATAGATACCTAAGCAACAAAACTAATCCACTGTAGATAATACCTTCCATATTTGAGCAAGTATCAATGTAAGGCAAAATCCTAAAAAGTCGTTACGCTTGTCATGCAACTGTTGAAATTAAATTAAACAACTGACACATTTTTACGAAATGCTTGACGCATGGATTTAGTGCAAAGGGCCTTTAGGGTTCACTACACGATAGCGAAGCACCAACCACGGTCCTGAAACTTAAAATGATACAAAACCATATAAGGTCCCAATAGGTCACGTGTGGCAACGAGCCGTGCGACAGCGGATTGCCACTTACCACCAAAATGGCTGACGGATCTGGGGTTCGGACATCTGACGGACGCTTAGTCCATTTGGTCACTGATGACCATTTGCAAATAAATGGGTGCAAGGAATATACAACCGAGTCAGTATATCCCGATCCAAAAATAATTCGGTTAATGTTGATACTTACCAGTCTTGAACTTGGTAGACCTGGGTCAAGAATCGCAAATTTGAGCAACTCAATAAGTAGATGTAGCACGGCCCGTTGACAACTTGGCTCACGATCTAACAAACCAGCCTGAAGAACACCCATTGTTGGGATCGTTTCCGAATCTGTACAATCGAAAGAGCGATCGAACTCAACTTTAAGTCTACGTCGACGTGGTTAGAACATGATCCGAAACATTTATATCTACGTTACTGAGATAATTGACGGTTAGTAAACAGCTAATATTGCTACAAGAAAGTAGGAAACATACTAACCCTGTGAACCAGGGAACACAGTTTAAAAGAACAGTTTGGTTAGGATAATGCCCATCTTACAATTATTAGCTTAGTATCAATGAGTTCCTGTTGGGTTTCTGTATCAGGGCACGATCCCTACTCAAGAGCGGAACGAATTAGCGAAAAGATAGTAAATCAAAAATTATTCAAATACGGGCACGATGCTGATTGCGGTACCGAACCCGATCATCTAGTTTCTCCGGCTTGATAACATAAAACCCTCCATCTAATGGTGGAAATCTGATACGTCAATCTCGCCCAAGTCCCTTTGTTAAGGTTTTCACAAAAGATGACTATGAAATTAACCAGGAGACCTAACGGACACTACGGGTATTCAGACCACGCAACTAGCAGCTGAGCCCATAAGTGTATAAAGACCAATGAAGATGTTACGAGGAGCCAAGTTTTATAACAGAATGGAAAACACATTTGCCCTGTCCGCATCTCCGTGATGAGCATCAACTTCAGTGTATGAAAAACGCTAGATTATCTATGACCTAGGAGTTAATTTAATCTAGTGAAAACTACATGAAATTCGTTGCTAGCTATCACTGGGGCCCGTGAAACCAAGCGGTTTATTTGGACCAAACTGAATGATTAGTCTCGCCTACTGATTACAAGTAAAACCACCAAGCTACTTCTAAGCATAGATCATCAAAATTCGATTGAATGCGTTATTAAAATAAGCGAAGATATCACAGTAGAGTAAGAACAAACTCAGGCAACAGCGTTCTCAGAACAAACAGAAATAAACAACTTATTGATCGAAGCTCGTCTGCGTGCCGGATAAGCTTCATAAGTCCGCTCAAAAATCAACCAGTTTTCCTGAGACATTCTTTAAACCCGTCAAACAAAGACTCAGTTTTTGTAGTCCGGTTTGGGGTGTCGGCTCCGCAGACTGAAGTATCAGCCTCATTGATGCGGCATTCTATGAAAACTATTTCAGTGAAAATCACAAACTCAAGGATGGAATTGAACACCGAGGAGGTCATTGGTACCCCTAGTCGTTGTCTGTCCACGACTCTTTCGAAGGTCTTATGTTGTCTCAACATCGGGATGTACCACATAAACGTCCACATATTCTGTTTTGTTGTTTCGCTTTTCGACCTTGACTGCAGACCTCGGTTGTTCCAGGATAACACATCCCTGATGAAAGCCGACATCCTTCAAAAGAAAGAACTCCGCCCACCTGCTTGGTTTTTCTCTTGATAAAACAGTACCGAATAAATAGAGAATTTTCAAAAAGTCCAGAAGTCTTGCTAGAAGGCACAGAGCTGCCTGGTCTGTTGCATCCGTAAAGCACCCGATAATATCGTGTCTTCTCGTGATAATCAGGAACAGATTATGTTCTCCATTGAGTAACCTTTCGGTGCTCTCTGACTTAGTCAGGATTTATGAGTACTCTCAACTGGGTGGAATTTCACTCCAGGAAACGTGGCTTCACGGTGATATCGACGAAGAAGTAGCGAAACTTAGCGGCTTCACCAGGCATCGCATTGCTCATCCTGTTTCACAGCGAAAGCGAGTCGGCATTGTCATTACATATCCCAACGGCCAATTGCATCGACATGCCAAGCCCGTTTTTATGATCTCATTAACTCCTCTGTTATTAAGTGTGAACCTAATCATCTGAGTAACGTACGATCGATTTAGCTAGTTTGTGTATAAATCTCACCCAAACGCCCCAATAACAGCCACCAAAATTTTCTTGACACAACTATGTAGATAGTTCCTTGTACGAGGTTAATGGTGATTTTAATCGTTTCCATGTTAGTTGCTTGATTCCTTTTGGTCTGGTAAACACTGCCATCTTTTTCATTGGAAAGGATGCCCTCCCTAACAGCTTTCTTGTGAATAGTCAGGTTACATTTGCCATTTCATGTCGACCTCCTATTGGTTCATCTGATCAAGGTTATGCTCAAGTTTGGTAGTCACCAATCGCCGATACTTTACGCAATGTCGCAACCGCAGAATTCGCAACAGGCTGATTTGTTCGTAAAACGTTGCGATGCTGAATCAGACGGCAAGCAGGGCAGACGTTTCTTTCTTTTCAGAAGCTGGCATCCGTGTGTCCCAAGATCATCCTACAAGTTATCATAATTTTTGCTTTAACCTCTGCTATGCCATCGAGACCGTTTACCTTCGCCCCGATCGCCTCTCATCCGTTGGTTTTTACCAACCTCGTCGTTGGAAAGAACACGCTTTTGAAAGCAAGGGTAACATAAAAGTCAATTGAATACGGAAACCACTTAGGAAGTAGCTATCGCGACTGAATTATTTCTATACATGTAACTTCCCAGTGCACGAAAAAAACGTCGAGAAATCTGGAGATGATTTGAAGCATTATGTAGAGGATAACCTGCACCCAAGTATGCCGTTGTAGATATTGAAGCTCTCAATATATCATTCAACAAGAAAGTCTGGTCTCACAGTGTGCCTGTTATCGAAGATGTTTCTTCATACTTATCTTGATTTTTTATTTCTATCGCAGATGTTTATGAAGAACTGCTTCCGCTAAATTCCAAAAAGTCATGCGGACCAGAAGGTCTCGGTCCCATGGTCCTCAAAGAGTGTATGTTTACCGTATCCTCTATATTCTGTAAAGTGTTTGATAAATCCTTGCGACAATAAAATCCCGACTACCGAGGAACAGCTGTCAAAAAACCCGTACCTAAGAAAGATTCCTCCAAGTTA
The DNA here is from genome assembly GCA_008360955.1 of Fasciolopsis buskii. Classification (NCBI taxonomy): domain Eukaryota; kingdom Metazoa; phylum Platyhelminthes; class Trematoda; order Plagiorchiida; family Fasciolidae; genus Fasciolopsis; species Fasciolopsis buskii. The sequence continues at coordinate 62,915 of LUCM01004095.1, forward strand.
CCTCTTATCGCTCGAAGGTCAGTGTCCGGAAAGTCAATTCTCCATCATCTTCCGCCTTTCTCGAACATTTATGATCCTCACCAATTTGCTTATCGATCTTCCAGGTCCACACTTGACGAATCTCCTGTCACCTTAACACATTACATTTCTTTGGCACTGGGCAGGACCAAAGCAGTTAGGATCTGCCTCCTTGACTACAGTGATGCATTTAATCGCAATGATAGGGAAAAGTTGCTCTCATTCCTCTCCTATTCAGATGCAGACCTTTGCCTTACTTTCTTTTAACTGATAATTTCCGCACCTAAAAGCAATTCACCCACCATAATGGCACCACTTTCTCCCTCGTTTCACCTACCTTAGAAGTTCCCCAAGGTGTTGTACTGTCCCCACTTCCTTTTTCAGCTTACTTATTTTCTATCCTAACCTGCAATCACAAACTTCCTATCAAGTATGCAAAGGGCGTACTTCTCGGCCGTTCGTTTTCCTGTAACTCTTCGTTTTGATTTGCCAAAGTAGTATCTTAGAAATTTTTATAGTGGTTTGTGGAAAGTAATTTGTCTATTAATCACCATAAATGTGGTGATACAATGTTTCCTGCCATAAAAGGCCTGAAACTTTCCGCCCTTAGTGACGCTTGCATTCCAGTGTCCGTCAATGGGGAACAAGGGATTCACCAAGACACAATAGAGCAACCTGGCGAGATATTTCGTTGAAGTTACGGCATTTGAAGCATACTTTTGCAAAAATCAGATATCTTCTTATGTTTCCGGTTGCAATTTGCACCATGCACCCACTCATCTCATCAAACGTCTTGTCTTTATATGCTCCTGTTCATTGGCTTAACACCTCCCGTCACTTTTCCCGGCCTATAGTAGAAAGACCTTAGATTAATTTTCAGATCTCTCAAATTCTTATCCCTTTGTAGCGCCATACCCAGATATCTATTCACTGAATGCATCCTTTCTCAGATCATTAGCGTATCAGAAACTCTTCACAGCAATACTCACTGACTTCGTTCATCCTACAAGCGAACACCTAGCGAAACGTATTTACTCCTGCGTCGTACTCCCGAATATAAACATGTTCAAGCACATATATGAGCTTGCAACTGCTCTGCCGTTCCGTAACTGGCTAGATTCTTAAAGAACCCGAGACTGAAATATTACTACTTTAAAGTCTGAGGTGAAAACCCATCATTATGCCGTATCATGTGCGCTCATTGTGCGGTTTTTATTCGCGCTGAGAATGTCTTTCGGTTGTGTGAAAGTTGAATATCCGTCTTTCGGAGTGCATAACGCGTGTAGTTGGCTTTGTTTTGAAATGAACGCGAAAAATCTCAAGCACACATGCATGCAAGAACATCGAATTACTGACATTTACCAAGCAAAAAGTATAACGAGCAAGCAAACAAAGCAAACGTGATCAAAATGACAAATTGTTTGAATTCGGTAAATTTGCCTGAAACCACACGAACAATAGCTGAATCTTCGTCGTCCCCATCGCGCAACGACTGCATAAAAACGTGGATTTTTAGGCAACTTTGAACATCCAGATAAAAACAGTGCTCGTTTTGTTTAAAACGAAAAGTACGCAAGCTCCGATTCAGAATCTTGTTCATCTATTATTCTCCTAATACCCTAACAAGGGATTTAAAACAACACTTTTTGGCTTTTTTTGCTTCTGTTGCTGTTTCACTGATTGAACGATTAACCATACTCGTGACCAAAGTACTATTAATTCCCCATAAACAATTGGTAGCAAAGGCCCACATCGCGTGGTCTATCTGTTCATTCAGGCCAGCATCGGCTCGATAAGGCCACTTGAAAGCGACCGAGAGAGGGAATTTCCAAGAGAGAGAGAGAGAGAGGGCGGTAACAAACTGAATTGCCCAACTGATGGCCTTGACCGATATTAAGAGATGTGCGCAGCCAAAACAACGAATGCAAAATTAGACAAACAGCCGAATCGCCTGGTGTGGTCGGATGGGATAAATAAAGACATTCTACAACGCCAGAAAAGACTGACAGACTCGCTCGATCAATCCCTAAGCTACCAGGCTGCGCAGTTAGCAAACCGAGGAGACAGACTGAGCAGTTAGATTCCATTAGCGTAAGCAAATAGACAAATGCAGACAAAGTAATGGAAATTTATACGCTGGTGGATAGGTGAGTACGAAAAGTCGAATGTACCGAGGAGAAATACCAGCAGAATCAGTCTTGATGGTGATGTTTCTAACGGTTGGTCGGTACGATAAGGAAATTAATTCGGAAGACTAATTACCACCCGTACCGAAACAATGCGACAGTGAGACAAATACTGTTGTGAGCAGATGCCTGAAAATCTCTCTTTTTTAAAGGTAATTAATTCATCTAGCGACTGACATCCTCTACACGAAGTTCTTCATTCGTGCTCACATCCGGTAAACTCTTCCCCGTAAACCTGCACAAACACAAACATACATGTGCATGGAATGGCTAATAAAGGCACACCAACTAACATGACTGTAGAAAGTAGCTGATCATTACTCTCCTCTGGCAAGAGAACTGCCGCCAACAGATCAATAAAGAGGGAAGTACCCTTCACTGTAGGTTTGCATGAAGATAAGGCTTTTAGCTGTCAGCTCACGTACGTTCACACTTCATCATATTCGATTCTAATACTACTATCACTTCTCTCTTTTTGCATTAACTTACGCTGGGCAATTCGCCTAGATTCACACAATATTGAGACCCAGTTAGCAAATAAAGACACAGACACACGCAGAGTGAAGATAAGAAGACGGGAACAGACTCAAGTATACTACAAGAGGAGGAACAGACAGGAACAGGGAGAAAATGAAAGGAAAGATTTGGATGAGCTGAAGAATGCCAACCACATTAGCACCTGGAGGGAAGCTGACTGAGTGTTTCATTTCGTACCTGCAGAGATGCATAGCACCGATGCACCTGTTCAAATGTGCTGAGAACCATAGATCTTTACAGAACACACAAAATTCGTAGCAGCCTGGATCAAACTGAACTTCTATATATATATATATATATATATATATATATATATATATATATATATATATATATATATATA
>LUCM01004095.1:66274-100317 GCA_008360955.1 Fasciolopsis buskii
ATGCGTTTATCGTGACGTTTCGATCCAAACTAGGACTCGGTGTTGTGCCTTCTCAACTCTAAAAATATGCAACCTGAGCTGCAGATATTTTCACTCATATATATATATATATATATATATATATACCAGCAAAACAAAAAGATGAACACGGAAGTTTCGAGCAGTCAGGATGTACTACTTAACAAATCCAAGGGAATGAAATGTATGCTTTTCCCAGGTAGACTTACTACTTCTACTGCAGACTGGTGTGGTTACCGATTTATATCAGTAATTGGGCACTTTGTCCTATATCAAACCGAATAGTTTTGTTAACAAAACCATAAGGCCAAAGGCTTCACAACATCCACAATAAAGGAAGGGAACAGCCTAGCTGATTCAACAGAACTATGTTTCTCAGAATGCCTATCCCCCTGATAATCTGCACTTCAAACGGAGAATCAATATCTACCTGTATTGTTTCACTTGCAAGCATAAGTGGAAAGACCGCATTGGTCACCTCACTTTCATCCGGCCCTTAGAGCCCAGTATTCCTAAGCAGTCGATGGAACTTGCGGCTGGTACCGACGACCAGTCTTTTCCATCCCCCCATTTCTCTACCCACCAATTGTCGCGGTCTCTTCTCAAGAGCCAAGACAACTGTTTTCTCAAACCGTGGCGCGTCTTATTCTAAGTATAATCCGGAGGAGCTAATCTGCGAGCATCTAACAAAGCGTTTGATCCCCAGGATATTTACTGTTTGTGAGGCTCGCGTAACTTAGACTGCTGCGCGGCGTCCGGCACAATGCGAGGGACATCTTTATTCTGCTCCCCATGTTTCTTGGGCTACTCGGCATTTGATTATGACAATAACCACATAGAAAGCTTCAACTGGAACTCAAGTCCCCGATTATCATCTAGAAACACTTATGTTAGTGCGAACATAGACTAGATGCAAGCAAAAGCGAGCACGGACCAAGGCACGATCTGGGTTCATAGACATGAACCAGAATAGTCCACCATCTTCCGTCGATCTATATCGCTGATGACCTACGGCAATGTGACCAATCTGGGTCTCATGCTGCGAGGGCAAGAGAGGATGTGAATTGAAGCGCTATAGCTTTTTATGACAAATGTTTGTTTTCGCCAGAAATAACCTACGGTGAGAACAAACATGAATAAGGTGATGGATGTTGTTAGTTCGATCTGCTGGGACGATAAATGAGGTCGGTGGCCTATCTCTTCATCTCCCTCAAACAGCTTGTTTGCCTAAACAGCTTTGAAACCAGCACAACCTTCGGCCAACGGACCCTTGGAAGTAACCGGGAGGAGAACCGATAGAATTGATGTTCGGCCTCAGGAAACGTGCAGTCCATTGCAGCCTAAATAACCAAGACGAATAAAAGGGAGCGTTCCAGTCGATTTGATCCTAATAAGCATAGAACGACCTAAACGAACCATATGAAAACGTTTGCTAACTAGGATCTACCCTAACAGCGCACCCTCGGCTGTCGTACACAACACTATCCCAACTCCAGTATGACTACCAGCGGTGAAAACCGGCTCACGTGACGCCCAAAGAATGAAACGAGAGACCGAAATTATATCAGCGGCACTGAGCAATCGCGGAAGTGGAGCCTTGTAGGCGCGATTCTGAGACAGCACACATCTAGTTCAAATGTTTCAAGAGTTCTAGTCGGGCCAACGCGTTATCCTATCTGATGTAGTGTGCGAACATTGAAGGCGGCCAAATGAGGTTAAAATATGGGCTTAGATATGTTTAGTTTATATGCTACCCTTCCACTAACGTTACCAGCAAACGAATATATTGAACCACGATTACCCGTGAGATTTTGAGCGCTCTTCATAGCGGAATATAACCAAGGTTAGTAAGATTCCTCTTAGAAGTGAATTCGGAGGCATTTGGGTCAGCGATACTATGCAGCTAACCACATTCCAGAACGGTTTTCGTTTAAGAACAATAACTGGAGCCTTCGACTCAAAAGTCTGGTCTTGGAGTAATGGGACGTCCGGAAAGGGGCGAATGAAGATAAATGAGAAATTGCGGTCAAAGACATTCATCGCCGGATCTAGAACTCTCTACATGACGTCTGCAGCAGTAGTGGAGTTTCGTTGATCCGTTACTAGTGCTCATTCGGATCCTGGACATTAGGCTTTCTCGAAGTTGGAACTAATGTGCACATTGTGGAGTTTCCACCTTGGCGCGACCATAGACTAGGTGGAAGCAAAAGTGGGCAGGTATTATGGTGTGATTTAGATTTTAGTAATCCGTTTCATTCGTAACCCACGCTTACATTAGTGTTGCCGCTAGATAGTGTTGAGAAAACTAGTACCTTCTGATAGGTAAACGAATTCCCCAGTTACCTATTCACATTTTTCTGTTCTTACTCTAGGGTTTATTGGGTTCAGAGCTTAGGGTCTAAAACTGTACAAATTACTCCACCCGTCAATCATCATGCACGTTAACTGAAAATGAAGAATAAATAAAACACCTATCCGAAAATTACCATCCAAATAATAAAACTGATAAATATGGATGCACGTGGATGAAAACCCTCGACAGATGAAAATGTGGATTACCGATGCACAGGATTTCGGTGAACGCATGCAGAAATTCCAAAACAACAAGACAGTCCGTGAACGCCTTGTTTGACAACCGGTTTCCAGGGATTGAATCCAACTCAGGTAACGGCTGAATTGTTGAGAGAGCAGAAACAACAAAGGCCTTAAAAACGATGTGGAAGTACATCGGTAGATAAATGAATATCAACGAAACAATAATCCAACCACTGTTCAGCTATAAACATACAAATAAAACAATTTGGCTGCATCGACTAGTCGGAACGCAAGAACTCAATAGATGTTCCAGATGAAAGGCTATTAGGGAATGACTCCCGTACTAGCGTCCCAATCTCGGCATAACTTCAGCCGAGGAGAACACCACTTGCTCCATCGATGCAGTTTAGTGCTGGAAATAGTCTATCAGAATGAGAACAAAATATCCGAGTGTGGCTGTAAAGTACAAATACAACATTGCCCCGCTAGGTTATCCGAAAGATTACTTCGTACTTCGCAACGGGATATGATGAAATGATCGCTCATGCGAACGATCACACGAGATTTTCATTCTACCGCGGTTGTTAAGGTTGAAAGTCTTTTGTTTTTATCCGACGACCAGCTGATGGGAATGCAAAGCTTATCACCCTCATTTAATAGTGTTTGACATGAAATGAAAGAATCTGGTATTACGTGTGCCTTAAGAAATCATCCGCACGTTGATTTAATTACTCTAATTTCCGTACTCGTCATATGATTCCGGGATTCATAATGCCCGAAATTCAATGAATCATGACCGAAACAAATGGGGTTCATTCATGAACACATCAGCGGAAACTAAATCTTAAGCAAGGCATCATATCCATATGTCTCAGATAAAAAGACATCATACTAATGATTGATGAAGCAGGAAAAAAATCGATGGCAATATCCCAGACCACAAATCGGTGAACCCTAAGCGTGCGCCAAAAGAACCAAATTAGAAGTGTCAACTTGGAACAAACAGAAATAACTAGAAATATTTCAACCAAGGCTAACTAAACACGATATGCCTACCAATTTAGAAGCTAGAACCCTCTGTTTATTTTCTCTAATAACCAACCAGCAATGATAAACAAAAACGTTCTGGTTTTCTGGTATGCTGTGGCTCCATACCCGTTTCGCGGAATAGCGTTTCAGAAAGAGCTGTGGTAGGCACAACCTCCAGTTGTCACATGATCAAATATAACTAGTGGGTTTCTCACACACAACTATTTCATCCTTAGTTTATCATAGCTTGTGACCATGAAAAGCTCACGAGTTACCATTGAATGAAAACTAAAACAAATCAAAAGAAACAGAAAGGTGGCAGGAAATGTAAACCCACTCGAAGATTCAGCAGTTGAAGATCATTTACCGGCTTCTTTAGCTCCTGATCGAACTGTTCCTTCGTTCGCTGCAAAGAAACAAAAATATAAGAATTCGGAGTAACAATAAAGCACTGGTCAGACTGAACAAAAAGGAGACAGATTGGGTAGCAATCAAGATTAGTGAACAATTAGCACTCCTGGAAGACATCACCTTCTTCAGCGGACAGATATTCAACAATGTCACTTAATTCGAAGACAACTTTCCTACCATTAGCTTTGAATGGCTATGTTGTTTTGCTTTGGTATCCCTCTGAAGTTTTATCACCAATAAAAGCAAATAATCAAGCCATTCACCACCGATTTCGATGGCAATTTAACGCATTCCCCTTTCGTTTTCATCGGTGAACTGATATTTATTTTCCCGTTCAGTGGAGAGTACAGTTTGTACAACCACCAGCTTTGCACCAGTAGTTTTGGTTGCTACCTCACAGGACCAACTACTTAAGGAGGAAAACTAACGACGAACAGTAAGGGGTCGACTGGGAAATAATGTGTTGAACAAACATATGAGAGAGAAGACATTTCGAATGTAAGAATGCCAGTGATTGTTGCACTGAGCCGTATCACCTATTGACTCCAAACCTCGTTTCGGAGAATCTCATGGAGCCCAACACGATAGACTAATTGCACGTACACCACCCAGTCCAGTGGTTAAAGTTCTCATATTTTTCCACATATCATCGACTGGCCACCTTGAACCACCTTCCCTTCGGTACCTGTCGCGCACAGCAGCGTACAACGGGACAGTCATTCGGGGGATATGCGTAAAACATGCCCCATTCACCGAATCTATTTGGATTGTTCTAAATACTAAACCTCAGAATCCAGTACATGACACAACCGCAAAATAACTGGAAATTCTCCCACCATATTCTCCACCAATAACACGAAGACAACGGCGTTCGAACATCGGAAGCCTTCGTATATTTTTCTCGCTTATCGATTCCATCAGACACTGACCAGCCTATATTCTTTACAAATGTATCCGGCCGGTGATTACTGCTCCTCAAAGTGTTTCAACTCAAATGTATCTCATAAATAAGTTTAGCCCAAATTTGTGCCATAGAAATCATAGATAATAAGCAAAACAATGAAGAAGAAGAAAGGGGAAATTTCAAAAACATCACATGCAGTGCGTCATACAGACGATTGTTCCTGCATCCTCCATCTGCACGTCATTGATTATCCATCACGCCGTATGATCCATTAATGGGATTGGTACCACCTAGTTGAGCAAAACGAAGGGTCTCACCTGCGAGGCAGCAAGAACGATATGAGTCTTATAACTACTTGGGAGGGGGCAGCTGGTTGCTTTGTTGATATACCTTTCGGGTGAGAACAGACTTAGTGGATCTCCAGTAAACGTCCGTCAGAAATATCGGTGAGTAGTGCCAAATGCTTCGTATGATCCTCGTGGTTGGTGCGAAGTCAAGATCTATCCATCTCCTCAAGAATGAATATGGCCAACTCGGTGAAGAACGCCAAACACTTTACTCTATGGACTCACTACACTACTTCAGACCCATGCTTTAGTGGTTGCTTCGTGTTTCAAATTCAACGCCACTTTTAGTAACCAGTCCGTCAGCTCCAGGTATATAACAATCGAATTTTCCCCATCCAAAATTAATATCTTCATGCACAGAGTATAATTCGATCTCATTTACTAGTGCTTCCTGGTGTGATTGAACCTGTGTAGAGTTCTTCTCACCAAAAAACCGCCACATACTGTCTATTTGCATCTACCAGTCCATTAGTTGATTGCAACGTTCACTAAACTGTTATAATGATAAACTGTGAGGTTCGACACGCCGAATTAGCAAATCAACCCATCCAACCAACTCGTGCTTACAACGCACGATTAGTGTTTTGTACTACGATGAAACCAATCAATCAGCAAACCCGTTTGTTGGGTTAGCACATACCAACTTCAATAAGTGCGCACGCTCTTCCATCAATTCGCGACGCCGTTGAGCTTTTTTCTCCTCATCCAGGCGCTGTTGTTCTTTGGCCAACTGAATGAAGAAATTTTTCATGCAATCCCTTTCCTGTGAATGAGATTCAGGTTTAAAAGAGCGTGGATACAGTAACAGTAATAGCAGCAATAATAATGGTCACAGTGAAGTAAATCCGAATGATAACTTTGATCACTAAACAGCAATGAAGATGAAATGTCCGTCTGAGAAGGACAGCCCAGGCAACAAGGGACCGGGTAATTTGAGAACATAAAATTGGCCTAGCAACAGAACCACGAGAAAAGTTACTAATCAAGGCTGTTAAACAAACAGTAGGAAAAAAGATTGAACGCAGACATAAGGCTGTTTCAGTCAAACTATTTTTAGGCAGAAAACGGTGCACTTAGTCCCATAGAAATGCCCAAATATTCAGTCTTTAAACACATCTAATATGAACTGACAACGTCACTTGGGCACAAGAAGAAATTCCAGTCGATGGTCGATCGATGCAACTGCGCTGTGCGACGCACTTGACATTCCTGAGCTTTCGTGAAGTGAACAAAAACAACCTATCTATAAGTTAACTCAGGACGAATTCCTGACGTGAAAATATACTATTAGATGAAGCTCTCGTTGTCTGTGTTCGCGTGTGTGTGAGGGAAAAACTATCCCAATCTGCCACAGCCAGCCAGAAGAAACTTGATATAATCGAAATAAGAGAAAAAGTGTAAATTGAAGTCTACTGTTAGGTGAATGAGTACTCGTTTGAGCATTTGCATACGAGTATGCTTCCCAATGTATTCTCGCATAAATGGAATACCGTCACAACGACTGGTATTCGATAAATCACTCATCGAATGTAGCGTTTCCACAATTCACATGTTCGAACCGGCAAGCGAGAGACAGGGAATCTTAACCAACGACCAAGTATCAAAATCGCAACAACGGAAAGAGCAAGCATAACGGAGCTTTTGAGCTGCGTCCGGGACAGAAACATACACGTAAACGCACATATACACTTACACACACACACATACACAGGGATTCAAAAACCAGCCCCCCTCCCTCCTATCAAAACGGTGTCCGATAAATCAATTCAGTATTAGCGGAGTGGATCGTCGGTTGGAGGTTTTCGACCACCGATGTCTACGTAGTAAGGCTACGATTGGATGGAGGGACCGGGTGAGTAATAGTAGAGGTCAGAAATCTAGTATTGGGTGCCACTTCTGAGAATAGCTTATTTTAGTGTATGAAAATTGGTAGACTGCGCTGGTTGGGTCACGTGTTACGTATGCAAAACGCTCGTCTGCCATATCATGCCCTATTTAGTGTTCCTCCTAAGGAATGGAAGAAGCCATGTGGAGGCCAATAGATGACGTGGCAACGTTGAATGAGAAAATGTATAGCGAACTTAGGTAAAGTAGGTGTCTCACGCGTTCGTGGTTGGGGTCCGAAAGACTCGTCGACTTGCTGGCTGGAGACACTTAAGGATATGGCAGCGAGCCGTGAACAGTGGCAATCGTGCTGTCATTTTCAATCGAATCAGAATGATTGAAAACACGTGCGTTTGTTCAGTTAGATTATATTCAGTGTGTTGGCTGCAGCATCATCTTATCTTTTCCCGCCTGTGTAGGTCCACTTCCTGTTCGCCTTGGATATTCACTCTTTTTATAGAGACGTGTAACTCTGGGGAAAGGCGGCGGTCGGTGGGGCTTGCCTTGCTGTTTAACGCTGAACGATGATGATGATGATGATGATGATGATGACGATGATGGTGATGATGATGATGATGATGATGATGATGATGATGATGATGATGATGATGATGATGATGATGACGATGATGGTGATGATGATGATGATGATGATGATGATATTGATGATGATGATGGTGATGATGATGATGATGATGATGGAGTGGATCGACCACAACAAGCACTGATTAACTGTGTATTTACGATAACGATACCTTGTGCACATTCCTATATGAATTTGTCAAGCCAATTTGTAGGAACGAAGTCAAAAGAGATTGGTGGCATTTTTGTGCAAGACTTCACTAGTAATAACAGTAGTAACAGCAATAGTGACGTTTTTGCACTGAAAAAGGGGAACTGTGTTGAGTAGAAAAGCTGGACAATCAATATCCGATGCATAGGAAGAATTGGTTTCACATTCGTGAACATGGATGATAATTTTCAAAAGCCGAAGCGAAACCCGTGAGCGAGGAGCACTGTTAGTCACGCGGCAATTTTCTACTTCTAAATGAAACAATGATGTGTATCAGGGGTCGCGGCCGACAGAGGGTTGCAACTGGGGGAGTCGACCGGTGGTGCGAAGAATCGAACCCGCGGCCTTCACGTTGAAATGCTACGGTTTTGACCACGCGGCCACCCCTAGCCTGATCGATACCGCACGCAACGTCAAGACCCTCAACGATGTACTAATTCTGAACGGATTCTATAACGCACAAGTAATGCAAGCCCCGCAGGAGTCCTAACATTCATGAACTTTCGCAAACTGGACAATGTTACTCACCTCAAAGAGCTCATTTTTATCAAATCGTGAGATAATTCATAGTTAATTATACCAAACTTCACTCAAAATCTCTTCTCGTAAAGCAGAAACGTCGCACTAAGAATATGAAACTAAACCGCAACAACAGTTTTGACTTCCAAACCTACCGTCAATTTTCTAAATTTCGGATCACCTGCCCGGAGAATGGCAGCTTGTGGGCACAAGCTGACACAAACATGTGAGTGGCATATTTATTGATACTAATCCATCTTCATCTAAATAAGGTCATTGAATGTGCTTCTCACCTCCGTGTATCGAGTGATGGAGATGCCACCGAAGGTTCTCGACTGGACTGATATCAGGGGTACATGCTGCTCATGACAAACTAATTCCCAGGAAGCAGTATTCAACTTTTGATTGTGATGTATTATCTTGCTGGGATATAGTATCGGTCGGAGATCTACATGAACAATGACTGAAGATGATGTCGCACTGTATGAATGCACGCATTGGCATTTGGGATATCATTAAATGTTGGGAGTTTACTCAGCCTGTAAGCAGAGGAAGCTGCACATCTATCGCGGATTCATTAGCTGAACATTTTTTTCTAGTCAGCAGTATTCTCGTTGTCGTAACTATGTGGTTTAGGTGAAAATTTTTCATATCACTAATATGGTCTCAATTCTGTTGTTCTGTCTAACACAAAGTTTGATCCACGATAATTACTTAACTGTGCATGAGTAAGAGTTACTCTTTTGTATTCGACTCCCGGCGAAGATGTGCAAGTTATTAGTAAACCTCAATTTTAAACACTCATTTCTACTGTAGAACGCGTAAGGTACAGTCGCTTGAATTCAGTCATAACGTTCTCATTGGAACATGGCAGCCGAAATGACAGGCATCCCAGATCTCAAGGTCACAAACGTAGATGTCAATCATGTGACACCTGGGGCATGGGTCAACTGCACCTTTTTCTAGTTTGTGTGTGTGCGCTTGCATGCACACAGAGGAGTGCAGCCACAATGATAATCAGTTCGGTTTGAATTCTCCGTCGACGTTAGATCGATGGTGCCTTGTGGAGGGTACGACAATTTGTTTGGACCTTGAACCTCAACAGCTGCGGTAAATCTAATAATTTGCAGAGCCGGATAGCGCTTCCAAGATTAAATTTCATATTTCTATTGCGAAATTTTCACCTCAAAATAAGAGTCCTGAAAGAAATGTGGTAGAGATAACAATAAATTCCCGTACCATCCGGTAAAAAGCGATCTTTGGGGGACAAGCAAAGCCGCCTGGTTCGAGGAAAACCACATGAGGAGTCGGAAATTAGTGTCTCGAGTTGCATAATTCAAAAATTTCTTCCACCCACCATATCCAATTGAGCAAGCGTGGTTACCAAAATAACAAAGAAATGAATCAAGACTTGGTCTCGTCGTTTGTAACTGCTCAATCCAATAAAGAAAACCGATCAGAATTAGAGAGCAGAAGCAATGATTTTGAGTTCGAAAAACAACCACTCTGCAGTTCCGATGGTTACACAACAACATTCTTTAAGTTGCAAAATTTAGATAGATCCGCTTGTACGAATCAGGCAACACTCAGTTTAGTTAATGGAAATCGTGAATTGCTTGCTCTTATTATCTTCCCTATTGACTGTTCGAGTCCAGTCAAGGTAGCATCGCTTAGGTTTAGTTCTGAAACCCACTACCCCTCGTACTAATGTGCTGTCAGACTCACCGCTAACGGGAAATATCGTAGAGAGAACAAAACGAACAAGTGTGACAGTAACGGATTTCATGAAATAATTCACCCCGTGATATCAGCGTACAAATCACCATTAGGAAACCATGGAAGCACCGTACTGATGATTCCTAACAAGGATGAAACAGCTGTACAGTTCCTTAATGATTAGCTGAGCAATGATATCACATGGCGAATCATTTCATGAAGACATTCAATCTCTTACTACTAACATATACCAAATAACAGATTTTTCCAAACGCAACGTAATGGCGATATACTGTCAGATTAGTTTATCTCATCTGGTTCACCTTTTATTTCCTTTTTACTAGCTGAATTACACGTGATCATTTTACTGTGTCCCCATCAGAGAGGAGTGGTGGTAGTGGGTTGAAAAGTAAACCGATTCAAAATGGGTGGATAGAGTGAACCATGAATTCTTTATGGTGGTCAATCAATGACCTGACGGAGGATGTGAAGCTAACATATGCAGTGAACCAAAAACAAAACGTTAACGATTCGTTCTTACTCCCATGGTGTGTTCCTGCTCCACCAGAGTTGCCTTAGTACCCTATCTCTGTAAACAGACTGGTATTGCATGCACTCGGGAGAAAAATAAGTGTCACTGATAAGGGGACTGAAAAAATCAAAAGCTTGCGACATCGACAATTACGAGGAGAGTTACGCACTTTGTTTCGAAATCAAATCTAATTCTAGCGTTTACTAGAACAGTTGCTATTCGGTACTCGGATAACAGAGAATTCCACTTGCACGTCAATTGTCAAACGCAGTAAGAATTAGGTCAGTTCTTTTATACAGTTGAGAAACCCTTAGGAGTGACTGAAACTGGCCCCCGGTGTTCGGGTATCGATTTTTTTCATGGCATTACTTGAACTGACAGGAACAGCAAATTAGTGGTGGCGGATTAAGTTTCACGGTGCTTCAGATCAGAGATTAATCTCGCGAAGAATCTGCGGAGGTCACATTGGTTGAGGCATGTCGAGCACAAATCCTAGGTTACGCATGCAGCTAGTATTGTCTTACATCTTCCAGTGATAGCCAGTTTATAATAACAAGAACTGAACCAGTTAACTCGAACGTCGGGTTGAACTTCACAAAATTCGTCTATCACGTGATCAAAGAAATGGTGCCCCAGTATTCAAACTATTTCTTCATTTCTTTTTGCACCCGCCATCCGCACTTTCTCGATCCTTTTCTCTCACGTTACGACCTTTGTCATAGCTGAGCACAGATATTTCGGAAAACCAAAATAACTGTTAAGAAAAACAAAATTGAACATTTGCTCAACTATGCAAGCTATCTGATATGTCTCGCACTGAGTCTGTCAAAGAGCTGGAGCTGTTGCGGCCAAGAGGAAATATCCAACAAAACAGACAGAATGCTGATGGCACGAGTGCATTGAGTACACACTCACCACGACGGGGTTCAGGGAGGACAACCCAGGAGCTCCGAGCATAAACGAAGGCGACGAGATCAGTCCAACAGGTTTGTTGATAGTGCTCCAAGGAATATCGACACCGGCTGTCGTAGGATTCATGGTCGTCGACCATGGAGTAGAAGGAATGTATGGACAAAGACCAGGTTGCGAGTAGTAGGGTCGATGCGACTCTAGAGAATCGACTGTCTGCGGAACCGATAGCTTCGTTGACAGATCTTTCGCCGCACCGTGAGCCATGGGTGGTAAGACCAACTGGTCTCCCCCATTTACCGTGCAGCCTGGCACGTAGGCGGAATAGGGTCGGTCAGTGGGATTTGCATACAGAGAACTGGGCAGTGAAAATGAAGCCAATTCAGAGGTGGGGACATTGAGCGCTCCTGTTGCGGTTGTGGCCGTGGTGCTGATAGACGGTGTCATGAGGTTCGTGGTTGAACTGTGCATATGAGCAGCCGGGGGTTGCACAGTAATGAGGGATGAGGGGGTTGTGTTGCTTGTGTTGGAGGCACGGGAAGTTGCATTCGGACTAGTCACGAGGTCGCTGGTAGAGTGGACATCTAGAAAACAAGAAATTGTCAATATGAGACCAAACAACCGAATAAGTACCGAATGAGGAAGGCTGGACCCCAAAAAATCTTAAGAGCAAAAATAATAATGCTAAGTAATACCGTCTGTTCACAGTTCCATTTGTCTTATCCTTCAGCAAAGACATCATCTCAGCGAAAGAGAAACCATTAGAGTTCTTTGCAATATTCGCAGTTTAACGGTAAACCTCGTTGCATAATTTAGCAGTAAGAAGCTTCCGAAGTTCCAGTTCTGGAAACTCTGTTCCAAACCAAAGGAAGCAATTTACGCAGCTATTATTGTAGTATCTGCAAGCGGAAAAATATCCGGTCCCCCACCGAGGCTAAACAAAAAACTAGTGCTATCCAAAGTCAAGCAGCTTTCTGCCGAATAGTTGCCTGACATCTATTCGGCTGTCAAATAAGTAGATAGCGGTGAGTGTTGACGGCAATCATAGATAATGTGTAAGCTGGACAACCCACCTTGCCTGAAAAATCATTTGATGATCAGTGTGAAAATTCACCAAAAACTGATAACACAAAACCTTCAGTAGATACAAAATTTTTTTAAGTAAAATACAACCAAACGACTGATCGAATGGTTATTCACCTTATTTGATATTGCATAATGACAGGCACTGGACCCAGTAACTGCACCTAATCCACGCCTATTTCATTTCAACTGAATACCTTATACCGCTCACATAGCAACCGGAACCCCGAAATATCTATATATTTGCGATTAAAAAGTGAAAATTTCAGCGCATATAATCAAAGTGCAAATAGTTAAATCACCTTTTTCCACCCGCGGACAGTCGTAGTAGGCGGCCGAGGAAGACCATCGCGAACTGCTGGGGATCGCCTTGGTTTCTGAACCCATTTCAGCCAAACCAGCGGAAGTGAGCGCATTAAGGGCGGCTTCGGACATTTTCACGTAGCTCTGTGTGCGTGCGTGTGTGCGTGTGTGTGCAAGGTAATCGGAGAAAAAAGTGGATCATTTGACTGGTTTGTTCGTACGCACCAGCATACGCGTTGAAATGAGGAATTCGGTTTCAGGATTTCGCGAGAAAGCCACTGAGCCAGCAAAGTTTGCTTTAATGAGCTAAGTACCCCGCCAGATGCTAGCTAAATACCATGACAGATGAGGGCAATGGACCGACAATGGTGATAGCTAGATTTTCAGAAGTTAGGTCAATAAGAATGGGCTTTGCACGTAGACAAAAATAGAATACAATGACTTGAACTTCCAGGTGTCACACAGCAACCCTAAATGGAGCCCGTGTTCAACTGGTACCTTAACAACCGTAAAAACAGTCCAAGGAAAGAGTTAAAATGACTGAGGAAAGGATATCGAGATAATATATGGTCACCCAACCCAAACAATGAACTGCCGTACAGCAGAAACGGATGGATGAAAACGACCCACAGATGAACTAAATCCGTTGAGCCATAAGCCCCGCGGGCCGATACTAGGGAAGAAAAAACTGAAATGGGAAAACTGACTGACAAAAAAGTCACTTACAGACGAACAACCAGAAGAACATGAGTGCGACTGTATGCTGGCAGATGGCCATTTGAAGTAGATCTTAAGCTGCAAAGTACTAAACGAACAATGCCAGTTATGATGAACTGTGGAAAAGCAAGGTGCTGGAAATCTGTTCAAGACATCCTGATTACTCGCATATAATGGGGAAAGATCGGCACGCTATCTAATGCACAAGTTCTGTCGTGAGCCCTCCGACAAAACTGATCATTCTCCGAACATATGATCTGATGTGCACAGAGGTTTTCGTTGCTGAGTTTGGCGTTCCGGTTGCAAACTTCATCGCACCAATCGAGGATCTGTCGTCAATGAGCAGTGACAAGTCTAGGTGAGATATCAACAACCACGAACTTTCACCGGGGTTGAAATCTGCGCGTCATCCGCTGTCAAAGTCATCCGAAACATCGGGGTCTGAGCGGCAGGGAAGCACAGAGATCATGAGAATAGCTTTGTTTTGAAGTTATCGTTCTTGCACTTGCGATTGCGATCTTGATAATTTAATACCGAAAAGATTAATGGAGATATTCAAGCCGAATGGATATAGCACAAGATTTTAGAGATATATGCTTAGATCATGCTAGAGGGTCGGAAAATTTTGATGTGTTTAAATCTCCTCCCCTATAAAACTTCTGTTTCAATGAAAAATGTCTAAAATCCAACCAATTCAGAGAAACATCTTATTATTCCATAGTAAATGGGATTTTTGAGGAGAATATAAATGCCCAAATAATAAACGTTACTTAGAAGTAGAGAACGTTTGCCATGGGATAAGTTCATCCACCTAGTAACCTTCATTACCCGGAAGTGAATAGATTGTGTAATCCACCCGAAGAAACTCCTATTTGGAGCAATGACATGAATCTTTCTGAACCGATACGCTCAGCAGCAGGAGAGGAAATTTTGTTCGCCTTGTATGGGCAGCATTTATTGAAAAAAAATTCAGAAAAATGAGAATATGAACCTTTAAACTGTATCCCCTACCTGAGGGACTTGACTTGTCCTGCTGCATTCGTAGTAGTCGCCCAGGCGCAGATAGCTTTTAAAACTGAAGTCGTCCACTGAGAGCATATTCATGTTGTTCGTTTTCAAGTACTATGGAGAAAAAGGAAAGAGTATAAAATTGTGACAAATGGAGACGGTCGTCTCTATGATGCAACTCAAGGATAGTGTGTGAGGTTCATTGTTTCTTCGATCGTATATGGATAGACTTGACCTCATCTGACAGCTGGCCCCAGCAATGAATGAACCTACTTGGTTGGGTGTTATCCGATGTGCGAACCATATATGAAAGTGAGACAAACAAACTGTATCCCAAAAACTAGTTCTCGAGATGGAATTTTCCAGTGACATCTTGTGTTCGACTCAGATAATCGAGTTTGCCCCCCCCCCCAACTTAATCTAGATCGTGAAAAGACCGAACAACAGCGGTCTGTCGAGATTTACAGGTGCTACAGTCACTTTGCGGCTGCAGAATGAACCTAATACTGTAGCGGGCAAGCAGTGCCACGTTGGAAATGGCTATGTAAGCGATGATGCTGGCCAATGCGCTTACTGTGCTTCGGCTCGCGTTAGTCGATTTCTGTGTTGTCCATTTAAGATTGAGTCACGTGCGAAGCCCATTGAAGAGCACTGCCCTGCGGGCATACTCAGTATTCAAGAGAACTGTCACGCAAATGATGTTGCTATGACATTGAACCGGGACCTCATGAGATCAGGCCTCCCACTCTCTGTCTCTCTTCCTCTTTCTCTGTCTACCTTTAAACGCTGACCTCAGTTGATCCGAAGGACACTCATTACGTCTGACTGTGCATCCACAACAAGATTATCGAACTGGTTATCATTACGCCCAGTCCCCCAGATAAACAATACAATACGCTTTGCGCACTTTGGGCTGTAGTAACCATCGCGCCCGGATAGCTGACTA
Source organism: Fasciolopsis buskii (assembly GCA_008360955.1). Taxonomy (NCBI): domain Eukaryota; kingdom Metazoa; phylum Platyhelminthes; class Trematoda; order Plagiorchiida; family Fasciolidae; genus Fasciolopsis; species Fasciolopsis buskii. Next base: position 81,929 of record LUCM01004095.1, read on the forward strand.
TGACCATGCCACATTGATGGCGCAGCATCAACTCTGCCTGCAATGTTCTTATTTTGCTGAAAACGAAGTGCGTCAACGAATTCCGAACAATCACTGATTGGACAGAGTCATCACGTATAATTTTTATCGACGTGAATATCAAACAGCAATGGAATGCCCAGCAGCCAGTAGTGAAGAAATCAAAGTGATGGTACGATCATGCAACAGATCGAATAAAGATGCATAGATATCATCTAATAATTTTGGGAAACCAGATCAAGGGTAACAACAGATGGCCCGTTTTTAGTGACTCCCAACCATTCCATTACACCGTATTAAATACGACTAATACCAATTGGAATAAGATGGTGGAATGAATGAGTTGATGAGAGCAAAGGTGGACATGGCCGCATTTTCCGATGGCGCGAAAGTTTGAAAACTAATGCCTAATCCAGGGCTGTAGGCCGCATTAGCCGGTACAAGGGAAGAAAAACGGCATATTTTCGTTCTCATTTTTGCAGCAAGCTTAAGCGTTCTTAATGTATGGAAATGAGGACCACTTTCTCCTCGCTTCCTACCGTATTTTTCGTAACAGAAAACTGAGGTAATCGGAGACTTTCTCGGCCAAATCAACAGACGGATCCCTCTATATCAGACGGTCGTCCCGTTGAACAAACGTCGACGTATACCAGTTATCTTCAAGTTCAATCCAGTGAGAATTGCCCAAAAAGACGATCATTTTTCACTATAGGTTTCTGGGATTAACTATATACTAACGCCAAACGCAGCATCTTCCAAACCGGAAAAATTCCCACTACCAGCAGGGGTGCATATGTGAACCAGACCGAAACCGGCCCAGTCACTGAAGTTCCCTAACCCCTCCAAAAAAAACTCCGCCTAGACAAAAGAGAGCAACCTAAGTACACTTACTCATCTCGGTTCATTGCCAAACCTAAACATGAGCAAATTCACCATTCTTGACCTATTCAGTCGCCCTACCACTTCTTATCCGTGTAAATTAGTGATTTTAATGAAACGCAATATGATTAGGACTAAGTGAAAAACCAGCTCGTAAGCCATTGCACCATTTTTAATGTGTTCTGTGACAGTATTTTGAAATCCGCATCCAATTGATAAACAGGAAATTTGAAAACGGTAACGTGTTGCACCCAAAATATGGTTATGTAACGGAAAAGTCGAAAACCGTATGCTAACGGCAACTGCGATGCAATTGAAAAGTTAATCGAAGTCATTTTCGTTGACAGAAGTAGATAGGTCAATAAGAACGAAGCTGGCAATTGGTAGTTGCGCGTGATTAGATGTGAATGCACTCAGGTAAAGTGAAACTAACCTCACGCACGCTATCCAAATTCCAGAGGCGACGTCCGCAGGGACTGACGTAAATTACCTCACCAAGAATACCACCGGGCCCAATGCCTTTTACTAAAGTCTCACGACGCCAACTAAAATGAAATGCAGAAAACCAAAGGCAGATATAAAGCTCGGACATACTGTTGACAATGAGACCACATCATATCAGTGCGAAAAACTTTTTCAGTGTCAGTCCTTACAACCGTTAACCTTTCACCAACGTACTCAACAAAGGAAAAAAGAACGAGAAATAGTGAAAAACTGACTGCAAAATAATAAGCTGCATAGTGACATAGAGGAAAATTTGGAATGCACAAATACCACTGATTGTTGCATTGGGCCATATCAGCATACGTCTCAAACAATCGCTTCAATGAATCCTGGAGACCTAAACCACCCAGTTCGCTGAATAAGGTTTTCATACTATTCTGACACGTTGTAGACTGGTCATCTCTAACCATCTTCCAATCATTACCTTGCCTTGCACGACAGCGTACAAAGGGAGAGTCACTCGTGGGTTATGCGTACAACATACCCCATCATCTAATTTATTCTAATTCAGTGCCCGTTCTAAACACTGGACCCTAGGACCCAGTACCTCTGAGTTGTTTGCAAAATTCTCCTACCAAATTCCACCAATACTAGGAAGACAACGGTGTATACATCGAAAGTCTTCACATATCCTCTGCCTTCAGCCACCACTGTACTGAGGCGTAGAGCAGAATCAACCTCACTGTTGCGGTGTATACTCGACCTCTGATAACCGGAGGTCACGCCAACGTCAAAGGTGCATCAAGTTGTTGAACGACACTCGAGCCTTCGGGATGCGAGATGACATTTTATTTGATATGCGACCGTCAGGTGAAACACAACTACCCAAGTAAGTCAATTTAACGATTTCACCCGATTCTTCAGCTTTGCGCTGATCCAGTCCTGCAATAGCATTTTATACTTCGAAGGTGCGAAACACATCCCAAACATACCTACACTGTCGCTCAGACGATACAAGAAAAACCTGCAACCCATTGGGGTCCTCATACAGTAGCACAACATCGTCCTCTTGTTCTAACTCATAGTTCCCTACTTGAGCAAATACCAATGCCACTATTTTCACATGAGGGTAAGGGAATTTCTGTTATCATCTAAATGACAAAGCTAAGAAAAAGATGGGAGCAGGCAACTCTGGTGATCACCACTTCTCGTGAACTCGGATGAAAGACCACCGTTACGGCTATCCGAATACAGAAACTGAAGAAGTAAGATGAATTTCTCCGGAACGTCTTTTAATGAGGCAGCGCCAAAGAAATGCACAACCAACTGAGTCGAAAACCCCCTTTAGACCAGAGAAGACAGAGATCGTGGGTCTAAGAAATATGTCCCTACGTTCTAAGATTTGTCGCAGAGTGCCGATTTGATCAATGCAACCCGTACTGGATCGGAAACCGGCTGGATTCTCTCACGTATACCTTTCGCGAGCACTAGATAATTGAGAGAGAATAATACTAGCGAGCAATTTGGATGTAATACTTACCAAATTAGTTCTTCTGTGGTTTTCGCATGAGGACCTGTCACCCTGTATTTTCCCTTGCCCAGAGTGATCCAAGATTTGTTGACTATGATGTTACCATTTCTCCATCGCCCTTACGGAGAAACGGAGATAGCCCATCTGGTTCAGCAGTTTCATGTCTTTTAAGAAAACCAGTCTTCATGATTACCTCTATTGTTGATAGAGCAAAGGCATCTACTTGCATTGCCTCACTTCCAGCCATAAATAGATTTACTGTGGTGATGGGCTAACTAAACTGTTCTCTAAAGTGTTCTGCCCAACACTCTAGCCGACGCTCCTGAGAATGAATCCGTGAACATCAGATTCAAAGGACCGACATTCTAAATCGGTCGGTAAAGGTTGTGATTAGTGGCCAACAGCCACACCTTTTTCCACTTCCTTATATTCCACTATCCACCAGTGCTCGCCGTCATTTCTAAGGCCCCTCATTAGTTGACGTCCCAGAGAATCGCAAGACTCGTTGTGGTATCCGAGGGGATGGACCTGCGAAGATCCAACACGGCAAATCCGCTCCTGAGTCTTATATTACATGGAGTCCCTATGTGGCAGTTTCCGCCTGATCTGCTCCGAGTGTTCGATTGGATCTTCGGCATTTTGTTGAGATGACAATCGCATTGAAAGCTTCGGTTGAAACCCAAGTAGGCGATTGTTGTCTAGAATTAGCCGCGCAGGACGTGTAGTTTTGTGTTGATGCGACCATAGACTAGGCGCAAAAAAAGCGAAATCGGGCCAAAGCATGATCTGAGTCCATAGGTGTAGATCAGAATAATCGGAAGTTAATGTTACTAATCTGGGTCCAACGCCGTGAAGCCGAAGCAGGGCCCTAGGTGAGCCGATGTCGATTCTCCTAGCTAAAGTTAGTGTCCCCCAGGAACAGCCCATGATTGGAACAAACTTGGGTAGGGTGATCACGGCTGTCAGTGCGATCGGTTTGGACAGAAAATCGACCTCTGATGTCCCGTCCCGTCTCCGCCAAGAAGCCAAGTTGGGAGTTAAACGCACCAGCAACGACCACAAGGTCCGTTGAGTGTGCGCTACGGAGCAATCGGGATAAGGCCAGGTAGAACTCGTCACTGACCTCAAAAGAGCTAATTAGTAGGCAAATAAACCGATGAAACAAACGAACGGCTGTATTTCAGTCGACTGCTGATGCGTCGGTGTCGAAAAATGGACACGTAGGCAACGAGGCAACGTTACTTGGACTCCGAGGTTAACTGGATCTTTTTGATGCTTGGATTCATCACAAAAAGTGCTGCAATTCCCAATATAATTCATATCACCCTAATGAAACTGTCAACAAATCAATGGAGCAGTCTTCTCGAGAACAATAAATTTGAACATCATTAGGGACAGTCAAACTAAAACCAGAATGTACTCGAAAATTGGCAACAAGAAACATTTCCTAGCTCCCGTAGTACGGTCCTCGTGGTGAATCACAGGACACGCTTTTATTCCCATATGTCTGAAGTTCACGAATCGCGCCAGGCAATCATCCCATACTCAAAAGAGCCTGAAGAAGTCTACCAATCTTCGATAGAATAGACACCCCTTACAAAAGAATTGGGTTAAACAAGAAAAGAACCAAAAACGTAAGTTGATTCCGCTAACCAGTTTCTTCAATCAGAACTCTATGCAATCAGAAATCAAACGGGTAAGTCGTAGAAATCCGAAGTACTCAATGGAACAAAATGTTGCAGAAGTAAAAGTTTTCAGAATCAGCCACTGGAGCCTCCATTATCTGCCTGAAATCATCCGACTGGGGAGTGCAGCTAAGATCGGCTGACGCGTTGATCAGAGTACAACAACTTACATTTCTACACTGAGACCGGAAACATCTCAGCTGCGGGAATACTATGAATCACGTAAGCTCCAACTGGGTAAAATCCCAAAGTTAAAACCTATATGTGGTCCGGGAAATGTGTCAGACAGTTGGAATGAATGAATTTCTTGTCGCTCACACACCTACCCATAAAAACCAACCAATTGAATTGTGCCTACAACTCACGTTAACTTATTCATATGGGTCCAAGTCGCCCAATCTCGCGCAACTTAATTACCTTCATCTGTTTTATCTGCAAGTTGAGAAGGGCATATACAACCTTCAAAAGAAAGGGACGAAGGAAATTTGGGGACAGGAATATCCCTAGACTAGAAGCAAGCATAATTTGGACACTTATGTACTACTTCGATAGGCAGACACACGGGGGGAAACAAATGGACCAAACATAAGCAGGCCAGTGAGGAGTAAAAGAACCCATTAATTAGGTCTCGTATTGACACCCACCAGTTAGGCTGACGGACGCAGCAATGGGGTGACAGCAACGAATTTGGTCAATTATAGATCTACTCACCCTAAAGCAAGAGGTAAGCGTAGGCCAGATTCCGCTGATGGACCAGATCGAAGTCGTTTGCTAGCTGAAACCAAAATAAGAAAAACGAGAACGAATTTCAAAACATGGATGAGAGTACAGATAAGAGGCAGATTAAGTGGGACATATTTGTCCGGGAGTTTGAAAATGGAACGACGGATCCTGGATGATAAAACAGGATTTTCATTGTCTTTCCAGCGATTGATACAAGAGGAAATAATACCCAGTAAATTCCTTAGAACAGTGCGCACAGGATCTCAAAAGACTCACTGCAGTGCGTATACAGTTCACCCGGTTCCGATCGAAATGGTCCACTGTCCGACTTGCAGCTCACCGGTGTAGAGGGAGCCGGTGGAGGAGGGAACGTAACTTCTTTGCGCCGTTTCCGACTGAGTGCCATCCCCAGGGAGCTGGAAGCATAACGACTGGCTACTATGGCCGGATCGTGGTTGCAAGCAGCCAAATGTCGAAGAACTTCTTCAATTGTCTCATCAATGCTGCAGTCGCTCGTGCTGGTCGTGCTCGATGGACGTCGATTGCCGCCATAGTTCGAACTGGCAGTTGAGTCCACCGAAATGGGAAATGCTTCGGAATCGTCCTGTTGAAATGTAAAATTGGAGACCGTGTTCGTTATGCGTGCGTCTGAGTTCCAGGATAGCGCTAGCTGCAGTCGGTAAATCAAAATCAGACCAAGTTCACAGTGAATCCACAGAAACAAGGACGGAGGAATGGTAGCACGAATGTGGCTGCGAGTTTTTCTAACTGTAGCTACCGTACCTCATTGGTAAAATGTGTCCAGGGTATTTTTGACAATCAGTTGAAAATTCCAATAGGGTAGTGTGATTTATGACGCAAAACCCAAAATAACGGGCCCAAGGACAAATGCAGAACCTGACTTCGTTTAAAATCTAGAAAATATCGGGATCCGTGAAAGTCTGTTCACATGTGTACCTGGTTCAATATTACGCATTGTTCAACGTTGGTAAAAACTCCAGCGATGATTATTGACATTCTAATAAATCACCCCATGCTGAGATAAAACAATCGATTTGTCAATTTAGCCCCTGCCAAATGTGACCGATCAAATTTATTCGTTCTTATCCAAAGTTTCACGAATGAAGGATAAAAAAGCAACAATATTGCTACACGGATGAAAGTTCATCATATATACGATGTTTGGTATGGTTCCTTTCAAACGTTCGAGTTGTCATGAAAATATGATTAATGGTTTATGTGTGCGCCTGTGTGCATTAACGAACGATTTCCTAATAGGTTAGTTTGAATGGTTTATTCGTAGGGAGTTGATTCCGAGGAGAATATTTGAAGGATGAAATGGTGTTTGTCAGACAGCAATTTTTATTGTGGTCTTGGTTAATATTGACCACACAATGAAACGAATTGATATACGAAAACTAGTATGCGATAGTAAATCAACGAGGTTCAACCAACGAGGTTCAACCAACCGAAAAGTTTGGTAGCCACAAACAGTTGGCATTCAACGGGAAGGTTATCGCCGCAATTTACATACTTGAAACTTGGACCCCGACGAAAGATGAGACTGTTGACTCAACGGTTGCTGTTGCGGTGGTTGCTGCTGCTGCTGATGATTCTGTTGCTGCTGGTGCTTCATCTGACTCTGATAAAGAGATACAGCAGATTTGGGGGGACGTCCACGACCGCGATGACGAGTTGGTGCTTGGACGCTATGAGGCTCCCAGGACGAGTTTTGTTGTGTATTGTTCAGAGGTCGAGTTCGAGACGTAGATCCAGCGCGACCAGGTCTTCTTTGCATGGTCGGACTAGAAGGAAATGACTTATGTTCCAGGGATGATGGCCGAACTCCGACGGAATTGTTGTTCACAGGCTGAAAAGCCGAAGGAAAGTTAATCCAAACTTATAGTTAGACGAGGCTTCACAGCATTAATAAGTGCAATTTGACCTACGCTTCCAACCCTAATTCGCGTCCGTCAAAAGCGGCAAAAACGTTGCCGTTGGTTCCCCTACTGAGCAAACTCCCGCAAGATTTTTTACTTCATCTCGCGTGCTGTTGGTCTATATTTTGATAACTGAGAATCGTTTCGGTGAAAAAAAATGACTCCCGATCATGTGCCATCGGAATCATGGCGAGTGCGAACGACGAAGGAGGAGAAAACAAAAAAGAAATGCCGTGTATAGTTCACCACGCACATGCTTGTTTTTACCCCCTCCATCTCCATCTCATCAACTATCCATCACGAACTGGAGTCCATCGGTGGGTCTGACATTACCTGGTTGAGCAAAACGAAGTAGAAAGTAAATTTAGGAAACACCATCTCGAACCTTTGACTGAAAGGTTCGACTTGCAAGGTGGCAGGACGATGTGAGAGTCTCGTAACTTCTAACTGGGATCTGGTGACTGACTGCTAGGTTCGTATGCTCTTCCAAAGAAGCTAGATATACTGGATGCCCAACGGGTTAAAACTGATATATGATAGGTGTAAAAAGGGGCCGAAATCGACGGTTAGATTGAACAAACAGGACGCAGAATAGAGGACTATTATATAGAAAACACGAACAAGCATCTTTTAAAACAGTTCGAATTCCTGTTTATGGGAACCAAGACTAGGTTCATAATAAAACCATTGTCCTGCCAATCACGCATTTACTGGCAGTAATAGTAGTGACAGATATAGTAATACTGCATTTCAGATAGTCGGAAATACGCTGGTACTTATCACCATTAAGTTTGTTCAAGTCAAGTCGATAGTCATAGTTTGGGATACAAGAGAAATCCAGAAAACAAACAAGGACATGAATCTCAGTGAATACAAATGCAAATGAACATCTTCATCGGTGTTATCGCCATGAAAGAAATTGAAACGGTTACATCAAGAACCAGAAAAGTAGAAACAGACACAATTAAAACAAATACAATTGAACTTACTCGATCAGGAATACTTTTTGAGTTGTTCAGACACTGACTGAGAAAAGTGAGTACATCATTGAACGACTCAGATGGTTCACTGGGACTGTTCATAGAACCCAAACCGGTTTGGGGAGCGCTCATGGTAGGTAGAAGGGAGGAATTATTACCGGGGGAGCCAAATGACCCAAAAGGAAGCGGGTCGTAGTTTAACGCTCCTGTCGAATCCGAAGCGAGGGACGCAGGGAAATAGACGTGGGAAACGTTAAGAGCATGAGAAACCTTTCACTTCAGCAATCTATTATGGATTGCATACGTGTACATATATTCGCACTTACAAAGAGAGCCGGAGAGAAATGGAATAAGGATTAAACGCGGTGCCTACTTCTTACTTTTACTTTACTGTAAATCCATCTGCATATAGTGAATGCACTTCACTAAATCCCATAATTCTACGTCTTAATTAATTAAGATCGTTCGGTAGCTACTCTGAAGGCCACACTTAAACGCGATCGGGAATCTCTAGGTCACACTTACTTATTAGGTGTACATAGGCTCCATAGCTCCTCGAGGAGTGAGTACAGGGAATCTCCCTTACACAAAAATAAACCAACAGTGAGCAGATTACAATTACAGGTATTGTAAAAAGTATGCTGAGATGTGACAAAGCCCTTGGGCAGAATTGCCATGGCACATAAATTTACTTAGTGACTATACTGACCGAGCAAACGAAATTCGGCACTATTGTCATTCAGTCTTCACAGTCATAATTAACACACAATAAGTTCCACCATTGCCGAAGTTTATATGCCTCAATTGTACCGTATGTTTGGCTGTTCTCACCAGATGCAGTTGCCATAAGGAATACAGAAGCAGAGGTAAACAAGGAAATGAGGTGGATAACACACTTTTGTCGTGCACTGTATTTCGCTCATACGTAAACCAGTTGCGCACACGCAACTCTGTAAACAGTTAGTTCCACTACGTTTACCTAACTTATTACTCGATAGTGAAAACTCTGCACAGCTTTGTAACCGCAGTATCTCACCGTTTCATCCTGCACGCGGTCATCTTTCGTTGTACATACACACCGATTTCGAATTGCCATTACGAGATCGTTATCAACGCGACCCTAGGGGATTCGACTTCAACACTCCGCTGTGTCCCCTGACGGTCACTCACATGCAAATTCACGTCAGCCCTAAGAATTAAGCGTTCATTTGAACAAAAACAAACAATCCGGTTTATGCGAAAGCGGTACAACGAAGTACTCACTTACAAGTAAATCCACCAACAATTGAAACCTACAAAATTTGCATCTTTTCGAAAATAAGATCCCTACCCAGATAATTCGAGATTCAAAAAACTATGGGCCGGCGGCGATCAAGTGGCGCAAAGTTGCAATCTCCGTGACGGTAGATGATGCCATATAAGCACGCGCGCACAACATGTGACTTCGTCTATAATTAGATAGACTCGTTCCAACCAATCAGACTTTAGTAGTGAGTTCTACGGACTGAATGGTCCGTCGCTCGCCTGGTGGTGCTCGACGGCCCGTCGCCTACGTTCACACTATGTCGCTACTTGAATACTAGTCTACGTGATTAACATTACAATTAGGGGATTTTGTAGTGATTATCCACAGGCCAACAAAATGTGCGAATCAGCAGCAGGTCCAAATCGAGCTAAAATATGCGGCTCTCCATCAGTTCAAGTTGCAGTCCATCCCAATACCGCAGTGAGTCTTTCAGCGTGTTCATGCGAAACAACGCAATTAGGAAATGTTGATCAAAAGTATACAGTGGGTGATTGGATAATCTAGTTACATGGGACTATTAAAGGCAGAGATATTAGATATGCACAATTAATTTCCGATTTCACGGCCACTTTTGACTTCTATCACCGAAGCCAATTGACCACCAGGAAATAAATGATAATTGTAATAAGTGATTGGAAGCTGAGCCCACAAGACTCAACGGACAAATACAGCCCCCAGGGTCTGCTGAGTTGCAACCTCCTCAAGCAACTTTGAATTGCAAGTTGGTGAGACTCGTCAAAATAATTCTACTAGCGGGAATCTCTTCGTCACTACCCATTCGTATACGAAAAACGCAACAAGACAAATGCTGCTTCAAACCGATGGTCATTGGCTATCCTGATATGTCTTGGTCAAAACCCCCAAATATTTTCACCGGAAGGCGATTGGGTGTCACAGTATAATGTGCCAGAAAATAATGCAGTACCTGTGACACCTGATGACGGTTTTAAACCGCCACACGCAGCAGCCATGGCCATCATCATGGCTTGTGCGTAAGCCACATTTGTAGCCGCATTGTTCGCCGACGCTTGGTCGTTGCGCGGGTTCGGAGGGGTTGTACTGACTGAACCAACAGTCTGACCACTTCGAGTGCCTGAGCTAGGAGCTACAATTAGGCTATCCAGGTAGTTGGTGGGGAAACCAGCCAGTCCTGCCAGTAGAAGTGCCGCCTGTTGTTGTTGTTGTTGCTGCTGCTGCTGTTGCTGTTGTTGTTGTTGGATCTGACGCTGATAAGACATCTGAGCACCGGATAGTGACTGGAGCAACTGGTTAGCCAGAAGTGCTTCATTCAAACAATTTGAACTGGTATCGAGCGCGATCCCACTGGACGCATCGGGAACACGTTTGGTGCCGAGAGAAGTCGGAGTAAGACGAAGACCCTCTCCGTCTGGTTTGCCAGCTGAGCTTGCATCTGTCAAAGAAGCAACCAATATCGTAGATTATAGGCGGAATTGGATAACTGTGATGGGTCTTTCGAATGAACACCTATAGCATCAAAAAGGTTAGCTAAGAAATATAAAAATACATCAATCGGTTTACGGCTAAGTGATGAAGCACTGGACAACATAAAAAAACTTACTCAAAGTTTCAGATTATCCCCTGAGAAAACCACAAATATCAATGATCAAGAAACATTAGGACGAGTAACAGGTGGCTTTCGCAAGAGGATACAAGCTACTTCACTCAAGATTGTTTTGCCCGATCGACTTGACGAAAAATATGTTAGGAATCCTAGTAGAAATGAAACAGCTGGACTCTGGTTCGGTGGCCGTTTAACGGTGAGTTGAGGGCCTGAGACCGCATGATGGATAATATCGTGAAGTATCTAATCCCCTACAGCTCACATTGACGAAGTAGCCAATCTCTGCAGATGGTAAAACCCTCGTTGCTCTCAGGATATCTGAGAGGGCCAACTATCATAGGGGTCGAGTGTTTTGCAATTGCGGCCTGTGACGCTGTAAAACCGGTGACGGACAACAACTGCATCAGGTGGTGTGGAAGTTCAAGAAAAAGCAACTCACCGGACTTGTCTCCCACTGTACCGGTTATCCCAGCGGATGTTCCTGTTGCTGCAGCTGTTGTTTTGCCTGTGGAAGAACCACGCTGGTTTTGTTTCCCCGGTGTTAAAGAAGGCTGTAGTGCTGAATGCTTTGACTGAGGACTAATCGGAGTACCTCGACTGCTATTCTGGAATGAATCCTGCACAGTGGACGAGGACCCCGCAGTCATGTGATTGGCATGTGCTTTCTGGCTGGCAACTGAACAGCGAGTGGAGCCAGTCATATCAGGAGAACTGTAGGCACTCCCCGATGCGGCAGAAGCGGACGCAGCAGCAGCAGCAGCAGCGTTGGCCAGGAACAAGGCGGCTTGTTGAGCGTAGTTTAAAGTGAAGTAGCTGGGTAAACCCTCAGCCAGGGAATCACTAAGCGGATCTAACACACCCTGAGACGATGGAGGCTGTTGCTGCAACTGGGTTGGTGGTAGCTGCTGTGACGTCACAGCCAACGACGACGGCGGAGGTGGAAGAGGTGGTTGGGTGTACGTGTTCTGAGCTTGGGAGGACATGACCATTGACTACGTAGGTGTCATCTACAATGAGAAAAGAACAAGGAAGACTTTCAAGATGATAACAGTTTAACTAAGGTGTTTGCGCATTGCCGAGAGATAAACCACCTCGGGCACTGCTACGTAATTCCATCTAGACATCCACCGTTCATATAGAGCAGCCAGATTTAATTCACAATGACCTCAAAGAAAACCCAACAGAAATCAAGATAAGTACAAAAGGAAACGTTTTTAGTCAGCGCCCACAAGGAAAACCGTGATTTTTAGTTCGCTTTTTCACACTTTGGAAGTTGCACTTTGCCCATGAGTAGAAGTGGTACCATGATTTCTTTCCTCAAACCATAGCAAGAAAAATTAAATTTTTTGCCTTAATTATGTACTTTAGAACGTCATTTATGAAAAGAATCAATGACTTGCAAGAGGATCACACTTGGTCAATACATGAGCAACCTATTAACCACGTCTAGTGCAAGCTCAGTGCCCAACCCAGATGATAAAAACAAAAAGAACTATCAGATTGGTCAATAATGTCCAGTTTTTAGGAAAACGCAATCCACTAGGAACTTTGAAAAGATCGCCGGTAGAGGAACTGTTGGCGCTAGTAATCATAGATAAAATAAACCCGGATACCTTCCCCTCACGGACTCACATAGACGGGCAGCCTTCAGAAATCTAAAATATCTCCGACGCAAGTATGCCTCTGAAAGGCAGGATTTATCACGCCGCTAGTACTGCGGTCTTGCTATAGGGATACGAATCCTGGCTCCTTCGAAAGACTGATGTCTTCGCAGGATCCCCCGTGTATTATGGCAGTATCACTGTTGCATTGCCAAGTTTAGGCGCCGTCTTTTAGAGCTGGCGAGCCCCTGTGTTCCACTCTCCATTTCGTGCTACCGATGATCCGGCCTTGGGCAGTGGATACCAATCCAACGCTCCTCTTGCAGTGCACTGTTCATATTCACTGGGCCGATCAAGAGAAATGCCGTTGTGGACAATAATATAGAAGGGGTATAAAAATCCTGAAGGCCCAACTGACGGCACTTGTACCTGATATATTCTTGGCTAGCACTCCAAAGACGACTAGTACAAGTGATGGCGCGAAATAGAGCTCAAAAGCGAGAATGTAGCCACATTGCTGTCCTTCTGTGCCACGAATGACGCATTTTACAAAATGATGAAAACAACTCCAAAGTTGATGTGTGAAAACAACGAGTTTTCCCTGTTTACAACCTCTTATCAGAACACATTCTTCCCCACTTTCTTAGTGACACATTTGGGGCAATAAATTGTCTATCTCCAGACGAGTGTTATATCATATCCTACCATATGTATAAATATATATATATATATGTATAAGAAAAAGAAAGTGTGTATCCTTGAAGATTCGCATCAACCACCGAGAAAACTTGCAAGTACGACATCAAAGGCTTCTTACGGTAGGCCATAATCTTTGAAATACGTACCGATAATCGATGTTTAAGCAGTGCATTAAAAATGAAACTCCAGCTACAAAATCAAAAGTGGTTCACAAAACTCCTAGAAACTCGAAATTAAAAGATCAAGTGATGATTAGGCTAAACACTATTGGTCGTTACTGTGAGCAGTTGTCTAGACCCTATTGTGATGGCCATTTGCAACTTGATGCCATGGTGGTTACACAAGCATCCGATATGCACTCTTTTCGACACCAAACTAGCACTAACATAATAAACATAGTTTACACACTCGTACTGAATGCACTTGTTTTTAAAAGATTATTTGGACATTTCATAGCTATCTAAAAAATAACGGACTCAGTGTTTGTTTACCCAGCGATATCCACGTGAGTAGTGAACACAGGATGGGTACGGTACCTACTACAAATCAACCATTTTCACTGTTTTATCTCGAATTATCGATTCTTGGTACTTCACGAAAAAGTAGACAAGTCGCACAATGCGCATAAAGAGTCTCAGTGTCGCGTAGCTGAAATCGAAAACCAAACCCAAGTGAAGTCGCGGCAAAAAGAATTTCGACAAAGCTTAACAAAAATAGAATACAAAGTTGGTCAATGACTAAGTGGAAGAGGAGTAGAATCATCATCACCAGTCAACCCATCATTAAAACTGGTGACTGAAACTCACAACAAGCAAGAGTTTCTAACGAGGGACAACTTCGATGGATTTCAAACAGCGAAAGGATAAGGAATTTATTCGGTTAAACATAAAACTTCGCCTTACCATTAGAGTGCTACTGGACAACGAACTGTTAAATGAATAGAATACTAAGGGAAGGAGAAACGGAAAGCTATGAACGCTATTTCATTAGTCACTGAACGGCAACTCAAATTTTCTATTCTCGAAACTTATTCGACCATTACAGTAGTGTGAACTGGGAGATAGATATTATGATGCCAGACTTGTTGCACAAGAATAACGATACTGTCGCAACGTTCAGATACTCCAAGACACCTACAGCCCAGCTGGGATAGATGCAGTCTTGCGTTAGTTACTATACTGATAGCCCTGGGCACCACAGAGTTCAAAAGGCTACAAACAACTGGTTGCCCCTAATGTTGGTGGTAGACGACTCCTCGCCGTCACCAGGTCGCTACCACACCTGACCCGCTGAGACCTTATGTGGTTCTATCCCATTCCCAGTTCCAAAGTCAAGGTCGCCGATTGCCCACCCTCCTCCGTGTGGTGGCTTTCTAGCCGCTATGAGCACCCCCTTTTGTTGCACTCATGATCGGAGAGTTAGACAAAATCTACGCTTCTGCTCTACAGTGACAAACATTATCATTTAGTTACTTAATCAAAAAATAGCTTATTAACATCACAATCCGAGAATCAATGGGACATAACTGGACGTCATGTTCATCCGTGTAGTCTGGCAAACTATACATTGGGTTTCTACGTTCGGTGATGACATCATAATATGCCTAGCACAGGCGATCTCTTAACTCCACTCAGATCAGTCTTGTCACTCCTGGTAATTGCTTTGACATGCCGAAGCCTAATGCAAGGAAATAATTGCATTGAAAGGGAAAGCTATGAAAGGGAAATAATGGGAATCTTAAGATCAATGGCTAAACTAATGTACCAGAGGTAATATCATCCACCAATGAGCTGGTGATCAGATAGATGTGAGAACCTCAGAAACCCAATCATTCCCTACGGTCAATGCCACTAAAAAATTTCAATTGTGTTAATTTTCTCTGCACCCTAATTGATTATTCTGTCCGTCTCCTTTCGATTAACTGGTTTGGAAGACAATATGAGTAGAAGTAATTCATAATTCGCGATAGATGCCTCAAATGAGTTCGCTTGGAGTAGTTTTCTCACCCCCACCACCAACCGATTGCAGTACTTTTTCAACCCGCCGCGAAACAAACGCCAAAGAACAAATCTCGAGAGCCTGGCAGTTAAGTATATGAACCAGCTGGGACTCAGTTGGTGATTTGTAGTAAGCTAAAGCAAACAGTTTTAAATTGCCTCCATAATAAGTTGAGTGATGTTACTGTAAGATGAACCACTTCTTTTACTGAATTTCAATCGAAGCGTCAATGAATGGGTATCAATCAGTCCCCTTTCGTCTTCTATTCACAAACAAAGATGCGTAGTGCTCGGTGACAAAACAAAAGCACTAAATGTATTGAAATGAATGTTTATCGTCGATGTTTGAGTGACGAGACATACATGTATTAATTGTGCCAAAACTACTCACATGCGTTTGTGAAGAAACCGTATCACAACAAATCGATTCGCCATATGCTTGCTAGCCCGACCGGGGACGCAAGTACGCGTGATGCATAAGCAATTCGTATTGGTTGTGCTCGCGAATTTACTCAATCAATGGACCGACAAAGATGCATTAAAAAGTTAACTAACAGACCTGTAGAGTACAATAAGGTGCATTCTTAACGACCCCATGGGGTACATTTGACCACACCCAAAAGTGGAGTAGATACACGTGGTAAGATATCACACACACACACACACACACACACACACACACATATATATATATATATATACACACACAGGGTAAGAACAGAGTAAGTTGCTCTTCAGAATCACCAAGCATAGATACGATGAGACAGGGCCGACCATTCCTAAAGATGCGGCATTTACTGTTTGATAAATCCAGTCGGACATTTTGTATTAATAGTTCTACAGATAAGTTATCCCGGAGGATGACGAAAGGCTTGGGCGACACAAAACGTACAAGTACATATCCATTTAATTTACCTCATGATGAGGGGGACAGTGAGAATAACGTGGTAAATGTGCACGATTTTCCTAAGTGTTTACGTCACAGTCAACGAGCTTCGGAAGTAGAGTAGATCATGTGCAAAGCAATGTGCGATCACCGACGGCGATCTTCACATCGATCATGTTAACTAGTCAAGTTCGGGAAATAATCTGTGAGGGATGGTGGTTTCAATCAGAAGCCTTGATCGAAATCAATTGCATTAGCAGCCTCAGAACGCACTAGTATAGTTGGGAGTGGACGTTTTCAAGATCCGAGAAGGCTATTTACCCCAACCGTCTCTCAGAATGGTCCCAAATGGTCATGTCTCAAACAGCCTCTGCTGATTAACTCCTACTCATTCTTCTCGTTGCGCGGACGAGGGGGAATGTCCGGCGCTCTTCACCGGGTTGGCTAATCTTTGGTATCCAGCCTAGGGAAGATACTTAAACAGCAAGTCCAAATCAGCCACGGGCGCCGTACGAAGCCTACGGCATTGGCTCATTGGTCTCTGTGGCAAGGGGGTGAAACAGGCGGCAAGCGTGTCTACTTTCATCCGAAAGGCATATGAAGCGGCAAATCAGTCACCGGATCCTTATGGAAGCTATCTGATTTCGCATGGGTACCCTGATAGTATTGCACTCCAAAACAAATCGTAGGTCTATATAATTCCATTCCTAGGTTGATAAATTGTTTGCGAAATCTACCTGAGTACTCTCTGTATCGCATAAACAACAACCCTCAAACTCACCCGTTTTCCACACTTGATTCCCTGCCATAATAAAACGAAACATAAATACAAAAAATCACAAAAATTCGCTCTTTTTTCGTTTTCATTGTAACTACATCTATTCATTCCTCTCCGACTGTGCCATGCATTGTTTGGGACACTCTAAAATCAGGCGAGTGCAAATATAATGAAAATAGAAAAATGCATTACCAGCCACTACCCAATATTACATCCAGTATGACATGAGCCTAACCTTTTGAACATGATCCTACTCGTAGGAATTTGGAATCCAGTGGACTTAAGGTGGTCAGATTCGGTGACAAATTGATTCAGATTATTCAGCAACTAGCAAAAGACTCAACTAAAAAAGCAACCAGAACTACCAGTGAACACTGCTATTCAGATCAGTCGGAGATGAGCTCCGAAAGTACCCAAAACATGGCACCAAACCACTGAAACAAACTACTAATGCTGTTTTCAAACAATGAGTCACAGACTGCACACATCCGTCGAAAGCGACGGTTAGAAGACCGCAGCTATTCGGAAAATCCCTGGGTAGAATCTTTAAATCGGTAATCGGATAGCGCACCTTACCCTGTCGATCCATTTGGATTAAGAAGAGACAATTCACTGGACTTCCAAATGTTCTGTACCATAACAAAAGTATGTGAATCCCCCCATAAATTCTACGGCCTCCAAATGCTTCAGCATGGTCGGGGGTGGGTGTCCCAGGCTCAAAGTTGGCTACTCGCCCTGAAGGCCTCTCGAAAGGCTACCAGGTGACCGGCACTTTCAATATTCTCCTCTAGGTCCTACGCAATGCCTTCTCGTGGCGAAGGTGTTCCTACTAAATTTCCAGAACGAAGGTGAACGCGAGAGGCCCTCCACCGAGCTGAACGACCATTAATAATCAGTCTAGGGGATTTTATTCAAAACCAACCACAGGCGGCGTGCGAAGCCTGTGTGCTCATAGGCGGCCGTGGTGAAGGAGGGCACTGGGCACCCAAGATGTCTAACCTCATCAGAAAGGCGCATTAAGTGAATAATTGGTCACCGGTCCCCAGTGGGTTAAGTAACCCCTCAGATCGTCCTGCTGCTTCGCGGGTTAGACCACTCGATCAAAGGCTCGGAGTAGGGTCCCCGAAGTCAACCGAGGGGTATCAAGCCCGCAGAGAACTCATGGATCTCGATGGATGGCCGGTGATGTGGAGATGAGGAATATAAAAATTAGCATGTGTTGTGAACTTTACATAGTTTCATTTTCCTTCTCCTTTGCTTCCATCCTTCGCCACGATTATGATGGCAAACTATGCGTCCAGATTTTGTGCAAAAAAGCTGCCGCAGAAAAAACACTCGGA